>JAHHUM010000068.1:300695-457784 GCA_036173005.1 Crenichthys baileyi | reverse complement strand
GAGAAGATTGCCTAAAAATAGGGTGAAGTGAAACGATACTTTTTTTAAAAAAGCGTGATCGAAAGATTGGTTTGGTAGAAAGACCCCGGGCAGGATGTAAAGGGCTTTTTTTAACATTTTTCAGACATTTACCGATGGAGCAATCCTTGATGGATGTCCGAAAGTATAGACATCACATCCCAGAAAGACAATTATTGGGGGCTGTTTGGTTTTACGAGACATCGAATTAAATCCCAAGTAAATGGGCTCCTCATACTACTCTAGACTCAGGCCTCCTAAGACTCATATCTTACCATGTGAATCTGTATTTGTTGAATTTAACCTTATATTTTTAATGAATGGTTTTGATAGTTTATCTACCTTGCATGGTCAAATACTTTATTACATGTTGAAGAATGCTTTATTCCCAGCTTTCTTGATAGCAAAAAATCTTTTTAAGATACATAGATGAAAAAAAACCTCACAAATTTTAGGTTTTTGATTTTAGTGAAACAATGTTTAAATTATTCACTTTTACTAAATGCTTCGAATTTAGATATTTTACAACAATTTATTTGTGAGATTAAAGTTAAGGGGAAGTCATTTTTCTAAAAATCCTTTTACCAAAAAATTGGTCTAATGAAAAGTTTAGCTTCTCTTAGGAAATAAACAAGCAGATGTGTGATCGGTCCTGTTTTGATCCCCTTCTTGCAGTTTGAATCAACATGAATTCTGCTCATTGGTTTATGTAAGGGGCTGCACAGTGACACAGTTGGTAGCACTGTTACCTTGCAGCAAGAAGGTCCTAAGTTTGACTCCCAGCCTGGGGTCTTTCTGAATGGAGTTTGCATGTTCTCACCGAGCATGCGTGGGTTTTCTCTGGGTACTCCGGCTTCCTGCCACAGTACAAAAACATAACTATTAGGTTAATTGGTCTCTCTAAATTCCCCTTAGGTGTGAATGGGTGAGTGCATGTTTTTTGTCCTGTGTGTTACCCTGTGACAGACTGGCAACCTGTTCAGGGCGTACCCCGCCTTTCGCCCATAGACTGCTGGAGATAGGCACCCTCTCCCTCGCGACCCAGTATAGAAGAAGCGGATATACTAAATGGATGGTTTATGTAAGTAACCTATGGGGTAGCAGGTGAACAGTAACAGCTTATAGCTCACTGTATTTGAATAAGTATACGTCAAGTTTGTAAGTGTAACTTATGTAAAAGTTTCCCAACATTCAACTTTTGACATTTCCTGTTTTTCTACCAGCCACTGAGACAAATCCTGGCCTAAAACGCTCTCGCCCAGCTGCAAGACCTGCTTCATTCCCTGCCTGCAAGGAATGGAGCATTTTAGAAGACTGGGACCTGGATACACACACCAAGTCTGTCCTCTTCTACATCAGTTGCTGTATAGAAAATGTCACAAAGGACATATGCATTCCGATCTTTCCAAACAGGAAGCCCTAGATGACTAAGTCAGTCCAGACCCTGATCAGAGCTCGTAACCTGGCCTTCAGGATGGGGGACAGAGCCCTTTACAGTACTGCCATAGCTGACCTGAGAAGGGCCATCAAAAAGGCCAAGGAAAATAGAGGGATACCTCAAGGACAACAACCCGTAATGGAAAACATTGCCATGTCCTGCTGCCTCAGAAGAAAATGGCCATCACAGGTGACCCCTCACAATCCCCTGTTTGACTTGTTGCCCTCTGGGAGACGCTACAGGTCAACAAAATCCCCCACAAGCAGACTGACAGACAGCTTCTTCCCCTGGGCCATTCGTACTGTAAACAAGCACTGCTACACATACACACACACACAGTCTCCCATGCATTCTAACGTCTCACCCATGCTCCCCTCGAAGATCCTGCAGGGGCAGCTCATTATTCTGGCCTCCCTTATTTTACCATCTCCTGAGGTTGACCATCGTGTCACTTCTTCCGATGGCTTTACTGCTGTTTTTAAATCCTCCGATCCTCGACTTTCCAGAGATCTCTATATTGGCGGGTTTTTTGGCTGCCTTTAGTATTTTCAGAGACGTCATCTGTTCAGTCTACAGTAGAGTATAGCTTGATAAATATCTGTCCCTCATTGCTGACTTTTATCTCAAATATGGCCGCTCATTTTCTATCAGTACCACAAATCCTTCTCTGCCAAAGCTGCATTCACCCTCGCCCCAATCAGGAGTTTGTCTAGATTGGTCTATCCTCGATACAGAAATTCCTATCATGCTCACGCAAGCCACCTCCTGTTTTTCCTTCGACACAGTTGGCCATCAAAGCACTTTTTGTCCTTCTCTTCCTTTTTCCTCCAGCACCCCAGCCCGTCTATCACCTCTCCTTCCTCCTGGCTCCCAGACCCATGATCGCCGAGGAAGAAAAACAGAAGTTTTTAATAATTCCCCAGTTTGCAATAATTTCAGTCAAGGTGTTTGCTCCTTTGCCAGCTGTCCTGATCTCCATATCTGCAGCTTTTGCAAGGATGCTCATCCAAAGTCCGTCTGGCCTCGCCGCAAATCTCTCTGCAAAATCAGTTGTGGACCCAAAACCTTATCTCGCGTCACCACTTTTTTTTCTGCTCTCGGTGGAGAAGGACGCTTTTCTCTGACTCCCGCACCCTCCCATATCTGCCCTGGTTCAGCTGTGTCTTGTCTTTCTTTTTGTATATCTTCCAAAATTCTGAGTTATGGATTTGGTCAGCTGGTCTCTGAATGCAATTGATCAAATTTTCTCGACGAGAAGACAGGATGAAGTGGAACCCTCTTGTCCAGATGGGACATTTTTCTCCTGATACACAATGGACTCCTGGCAGAAGTGGAGGATTGTGTGTCTGTCGATATTGTCAGTCGAGGATTTCGAAGATGTGTACACAATTGGATGTTTGATAACAGGATTTCTGCTCTTTGAAATTGGCGGTTTCCTGGCATATTGAGAATTTCAAAAAATGTCGGCAGCTGTTCTGGCCATTGTAAGGCTACCTGGCAGGTATGATGGGATCTGCAGAGCGATCAACACTCAGACTGAGGTGTTACGTGAGCTGAATCGCAGACTGGATGTGATCCTTACACATGATCGCAGGCAGGTTGCAGTTCCTGGAAATGGGATAAATCTTGGTCTGGCGGAAAGGACCTGGAATTTGGCTGTTTGGATTTGCTATTGAGAAGCAGCAGCGAGACTCTCAAGGCTGACGGAAAATTAAGAATCAGCCTAACCCAAATAATTGTTGTTTTTCTGAATCTGGCTCCCGACCTTGCACGACCTTGATGGCTGGCTATCTTCAACTTCTCCTGGAAGTTATGTAAACATGACGCTCCCTCTGCCCCCTCCCTTCCCTGAGGACATCTGTGGACCTGCTCAGAACTGTGTGGCCGGTTGGTGAACATTCCATCATATCATCAAGGACAATGGCCTCTGTGACACACACACATGCTCAAGATAAACATATGCACCCCTTCACACCGCCTTCACCGGATCCCCTGCATGATGTTGTTTCGTATATATGTTGCTTCTTTGTGCTGAGTTTTTTTTTGCAATCTCAAACTGTATCCTGCTAAGGATAAATTTCAAAATAAGATTTTTTTCCCTCTTCTTACCTAATGTGGTCTCTTTTCTCATCGAGCTAAATGTGTGATTTCATTACTTTTCAAAGATTTTCAGATTTCTCAGAAGGATTACCAGGGAAAGCCAAATATTAGTATTTGAAAATATGGACTAAAGCTGTTTTTACACCATTGACCAGAGAATTTTAGATTTCCTAAAAGGATTGTATTACAACTATATCATACCAGTGACAGCCAAACATTATTAGAATTTAAAAATTTTGGACTAAAACTGTTTTATACCAGTGACCCAGCTTATTTGAATGATGGGACCACAACTGCCTCCTACCAGCGACCTCAAGGATTAATATTACTATTTTTCTTCTAGCACTGTATGAATTCCTTACCACAGAGGACTTAATGAGCTAATTACCTCTATTAGAAAGATTGGATTAGAACCAGCTCTTACTGGTAAACTCCCAAGGATTATTAGTGTCATTTGATTTGTTTTTCTGTGTTTGATTTTCTGTATCATTGTAATGTTTTTCCTCATGTACAGCACTTTGAGTGCCTTGTAGCTGAAAAGCGCTATATAAATAAACTTGACTTGACTTGACCTTTCCACCCCTGTTATTATTCCAGAATTAGCTGTTCTTCTTCTTCAACGTCATTCAGACCAGCCTTTTGTAAATTCCTCCTTACAGGCCTTTGTCAGGATTTTTTCTTAGGTGTTCCTCCTTCCCCTACTTCCACTCTTGTTTGCGCTAACCTCCACTCTGCACTCAGCGAACCGGAGATTGTTGCCCAGCTACTTCTTAAAGAGGTTTCCAAGGGTTACATGATAGGGCCGTTTAAATCTCCCCCTTCTTTCCTTTTCGCGTTATCCCTTTGGGGATTGCCACTCGTAAATATTTAAGTAAGAAACGCCTTATTATCGATCTCTCAGCTCCTCACTCCGGCCCTCATCCCATCATTAATTCCATTAACCCCAAACCCCCTTCCTCCCTTTTCTACGCTATGCCATTTCGCTCATTAAAACTGCTGGGCGAGGCGCTTGGCTCGCTAAGGCCAATATGACCAACGCCTTCAAAACTATACTGGTTCACCACTCCCAGTGGCACCCCCTAGGTGTTAAGTGGGATCTCCTTTTTTATTTTTCTGTGAGGCTTACTTTTGGTTGTAGGAGTAGCCCCTGTTTGTTCATCAAACTGTCCAAAGATCTTTGCTGGATTCTCCTAAACATCTTTAAACTTCCTTCTGTTCTTCACCTTCTCGATGATTTCCTCTTCATCGACCCTCTCTTCCCCCTTCCATGGCCCCTCTCTCCCGAAGCTTCAACAGTTGTTTCACCGAGTCGGCGTTCCACTCTCCGAAGAGAAAACCGCAGGCCCAGCCAAGCAGCTTGAGTTCCTCAGCATCACCCTCAACTCCGAAGCTGGGGTTGCCTTGCTGCACGAGGACAAATTTTTTGCATTCGGAACATCTCTCAGTCTTTCAATTCTTCCCCAGTTGTTTCCAAACGCTAACTTCTGTCTCTCATGGGCCATCTTAATTTTGCAATGAGTATCATTCCCCAAGGTCGTTCCTTCATCTCCCGTCTGCTCAACCTGGCTAGTTCTGTTCCTTCTCTGCTCGACCTTGTTACTTTAGATGACAGCTGTCATTCCGATCTGGCTTTCTGGTCCAGTCTTCTTAGGAACTGGAATGGAATCTCCTTCTTTTATGACAACGTCGTTCACTCGGCTAACTCGTTTCAGTTTCACTTCCCCAATCCAAATCCTCAGCTTTCATCATCCCCCATCACCATAGCCTGCTGCGTCTGGGGCCGTTTCTGTAAACGAAAGCGCATCGCCGCTTTATGTGACAACGCAGCTGTGATCGATGCAATCAACAAAGGCCGTTCATCTTCCAAAGCTGTCATGCCTTACCTCCGTCGCATCACCTGGCAGGCTGTAACTCACAACTTCATTATTTCTGCTCTTCGTGTTCCAGGTTATTCTAATTCAATTGCCAATGGTCTGTCTCGCGCTAAATTTCAGGTCTTCTGCCATCTCTGCCCCTCAGCCAACGCTCTCCCTACTCCGATTCCTCCTCTCAAGGACCGGAAGCTGGACTAAATCCATCCCTTTATCCACTGCTGCAATCAGCCAAATTCTCTTTGAAATCAGGTTTCGCTTCTACTTTCAAGTCCTATTCTTTTGCCTTGCAAACCTTCGCAAAATTCTCTCGCTCATAAAACTCCATTGTACCCAGTTCTCATTCAAACGGTCCTAGCTTTCATAATTTTCTGCTTTGAACACAGACGTTTCAAGTTTCCCTACATTTGGAGTTTATTGGCAGGCATCAATTTCTTCTCTAAAGATCTTCTTTCTGAACCTTCTCCAAGTCTGTTCTCAAATCATGCCATCAAATTTCTCCTTAAAGGCATCTCTAAACTCTGCATTTCTCATGCCTTCTCTTCGCCTCATCAGGCTTGTCTAAATAATTATCCCATGCCTAGTCAGGCCATCGTCTTTCCCTCCCTACGCCAGGTTTCATTCTCATCCTCCATGCCTAGTCCAGCACAAATCATTCTCTCTCTACGCCTCGTCAGGGTGGCCAGGTTCTCATCCTCTCAAAGCCTAGTCATGCACGTCCAAGTCTCCCTCTATTCCTAGTCAGGCTTACTTCATTCTTCCTCTTCACCTTGTCAGTCACAGTCAAGTCCGCACCCTCATGCCTAGTCAGTTTTTTTTATTATTTTCCCTTTTCGCCTTGTCAGGCCTGTCCAGGTCCACATCCTCAACGCCTAGTCAGGTTTATACCATTCTAAGCTCAGTCAGCTTCGTCTTTCCTCCTTCACTCGTTAGGCTCAGCTTAGCTCTTACTCTCAACACCTTGTTAGGTTTTCCTTTTCCCTCAACTTTTAGTCAGATTCACATCCTTCCCCTTCTTCACTTGTAAGGCTCACATCATCCACTTTCCTCCCCACCCTTCTCTCTTTCCATTTTATCTCTTTCAGCTCGGTCTTGGCCTTGGCACATTCTTTTGGGGGGAAGACATCTCTAATCCTAACCTTACGATGATCATTCAAGCTCATGCCATTCTCAGCTTCCACATCTTCTGCTGGGGTCTGAGCGCCAGCTGAGCTTCGACCCTCCTCCACCCCATCTCTGCCATCATGCTCCCAAGCTCCTTCTGTCTTCCTTGTCTCCTCTGGCCTCCACTCCACCACCAGTGTCCGGATCCCAGGGGAAGACATCTTTAATCCTAACCCTACGATGATCATTCAAGCTCATGCCATTCTCAGCTTCCACAACTTCTGCCGGGGTCTGAGCGCCAAAGAACTACGGATTTGTCAATAAATCTCTCTAATTGCCACCTGTGTTTTTTTTTTTTCCTGTTTGAGTCTCTCCAGGTTGAAATACAAATACGTCTGAGAAACCTCAGGGGAAAAAAACAGATTTTTTTGTCCAGAAAACAATAGATAACCTCATTCTCTTCATGACCTAAAGTAAGACAGGACACTTGAATATTATGATCCTCTAGACTGAAATTATCCAATGGTAAGAACATTGTGGCAGTTTTCCCATCCTATCAGTTCATCACATCTATTTGGGAGCAAATCCACTAAAGCTGCTGTGGGAGCAGGATGCTCCCACAGCATGCATAGTTGGATACACTCTGTGCCATGGTGGACAGTTCCCTTCTTCCAAACTAGACAATCAGAGCAATGATCCCTGTTATCTCCTATGTAGCCTTTAGATACGACTAGTCTAGCATACTTTGATCTTCCAGGCTTCTGCCGTGAGCAACTTTCTATCTGTAACGACTCAATTGAGCTCATTGCTCCCAGTGGCATGATGCTCAGCCATAGAGAAGGCTCCACTCTAACAAGCCATATTTCAGATTTTAAAACAACAACTGTGCTTGCCAGACAGTAAAGATCTGTTTTACTTTTTTGTTTTGTTTCACTCAGTGCCTCCGCAGGCACTTGCTGTGAGCAGAAAACCTGCAGACATCCACCCACTCAGCAGAAGGGAGTGAAAATTGACCCAGGAGAGGAAAAATGTGGCTTTATAAAAAAAAAATTGTTTTCCAGGAACTGCTGAGTCAGCCGTCTGTGAAACACAAGAGTCTTTAGTATAGCAGCGAACATAAGACAAAGAACAAAACGCCAGCTTAATGGTGAACCTTCAACTTGAGTATTCTTTCTCGTAAAATAATTTACTAGATCATTGATGAATAACAAAAGCAGGATAGAAAAATTATGTAAAGAAGGTTGTTTTGAGCCCTGAAATAAGCCACCACATGAAATACAATGAACTATTTACTGAGAACGGGATTTGTTCCAAACATAGCTCAAGCTGTCTAAAGACAAAATTAAAATAGCCAAAAAAGGGGAAGAAAAAATACATTGGAAGTGGCTTAAAGAGATGTTAAAATTAAATGTACTCATGTACCTAAACCATTGAGTAGCAGTTTATTTCTCCTAGTAGTTAAGTATTTTTATGGAGATAAATCCAAAGACAAACTGTTCAAGTCTCATGTCTAATTTTAATTTACTGTGGTTCGGTTCACCATTTGGGCTATTTAAAATATGAGAAATTATGACCCCTGATCAAAAGAAAATAACTGAGCGAATTCCTATGGAGGTAGATATGCTCGAAACATTCAAACTTGTATTTTGGATGTGAACATCTATGCATTACGATGCGAGAACTTGCACAGCAAACAATCTAAACTTGTACAGCTAAATTTTTACTTGTACTCTCATACATTCAAAATCAATCTGAGGTTGTGTGTTAAATTTTCACCTACCAAAATTAGATACTACTAAGTAGTACTTAGTAGTCCTACAGTATTAGGTCTCTGAGTTGTGACCACGCAACGTGACAAACAAATCCAAAACAAGGATTCTATTAATAAATAAGAAAAAATTATGATATCTTCTGTTTTTTTAAGATGTGAACTAAACAAAAACTGTTCTGTCTTTGCTAAATATATCTAATGATGTAGTCTGTCATTATAAATATATCGTTAGCCTTATAGTAGAATTTCAAATATGACTTAGGCATATACTATGAGGCTGGTACCGGTGGGTTGCCAGTTTGAACCCCTGCAATGTCCGTCTCAGCCATTGTGTCCTTGGGCAGGACACCTCACCTACCTTGCCTGCTGATGGTGATCAGAGGGCCTGGTGGAACCAATTATATGGCAGCCCCACTTCAGCTGTGGCTACAATGTAGCTTACCACTGTCAGTGTGTAAATGTGTGTATGAATAGGTGGAAGACTGATTGTAGTGTAAAGCGCTTAGGAGTACTCGGACTTGATAAAGTGCTATATATAAAGTGCAGGCCATTTACCATTTACCATGTATTTACACTATATTGCCAAAAGTATTTGTTTACTTTTACATGTACATGAACTTTGATGACATCCTCTTCTTAATCGATAAGGTCTAACTTATTGATGGATCCACTGTTGGCAGCAATAGCAACTTAAACTATTCTGTAAACATCTTCCTCAAGGTTTAGGAGTGTGTTCATAGTCAGATGAGAAAATGAGAATTGTAGCCTCTGCTCTAATTCATCCCAAATGTGTTCAAGAAGGATGAGGTCAGGACTTTGTGCAGGCCAGTCAAGTTTCTCCACACAAACTTTCTACACCTGCAGCCATGGAAGAGATTGGAACACCAGAATTCATTGATTTAGTGATGTGACCCAATACTTTTGGCAGTATGTGTATAAATATATTGTGCTCCCTTGTTCTCTGTGTGTTTTATCGGCAATTTCTCTTATTACCTGCCACATTACCTGCCTTCTGTTTCTAGTTAACCACCTGTTCTATTGAATTGGGAGTTATAATATATCATAAATATACTTCATATCCTAATTCCAGCAGGGTGGGCATGGGAAAAAACAATAGTGTTTATTTGGGTACCTGCTCACATAGGTATAGTGGGGAAAGGAAGACTAGAAGGGAAAAGTATGATTAAGACGGAGATAGTTCCCGACTTTACAGAAGAGGGGCTCGTGGGGAGCTTGCCTCCGCCTCTTGTTCCTGAGTTTTCTGAAAAGGGGGTCCAAGTCCAGTGCCTCCTGAGCTCCGTCAAGGATTTCTCCAGTGTCCACGCTGTTCTCAGGGGCTTCTTTGTTGTTTTCAGTGGCAACCTCCAGAGCCTCTTCGTAGCTTCCTCCGCACGGTTGCCCTCTAAACAAGGCTCTCCATGAGAAGGTTCTCCCAGCCATTAGACCGGACTCCAGAACTGTTTGTTCTGATCATCCTCCAATCCTCCTTCTGATGCCCCCTTAACTACTTGATTTGATTTTTATCTGTGGACTGATTGGGCATCTGGAATCCACCCTTAAGAGGAGGTTTTGTTAGAATTGTTGAGACTTTGGTTTTGTATTCAGCCTTATTTTGGTACTGGTGTGTATATATTTATATTCTGCTCCCTTGTTCACTGCGTGTTCTATCAGCCATTTCCCAAATTTCCTTGGTTCAACTTCAATTACCTGCTTCCCCTCACAGCTGCACCCTGTTTCTAATTAACCACCTGCTCCTCATTCAGTAATAAACTCTCCAGCTTAAATGTCTCTCAGTTATGCTCCTTTTCCACTGGCTTGCTTTAGGCAACGCGGCTCCACTCCACTCGGTTTTGCTCTACTCAGTATGGTACCAGTTTCCATTGACCCACTGACGACCAGAGTTATGGCAGCTGAAGCTCCATCTTCAGCTGTCAGTGTAGTGAGCTGTGCTGCTATTGACGTTACTCTGTGATATTGTCACATTAAAGTATTCTGCGTGAAATGATAAAAATGAATAAATAAATAGAAAATAAAAATGTAAATAAACAAAATACAAATAATGTTTGTATTATTGTTTATGCCAGAATGTCTTATATATGTTTTTTTCATGTATACAATTATCCACTGGGATAATTATCTACAACACAGCCTAGCCAGAACTTATAAAATAAGGCTCAGGGGTTCTGATATGAGGGGGGTTGGGAATAGCAGCAGAAAGGAGAGACACTGCTGTCTGGACTAGTGAAGCTCCAAGGTTTGTCTGAAGAAGGTACAATTTTGGGCTTTATGAGGAAGTTTTTGTCACAGCCATGGCAATAATAAGGACTAGGTCTTTAAAGAGCATAACTGCGGACTTTTGACTACGGTGAAGTTAGGTTGGATATTTGTGCTCTGCGGATTCATCAACGTCTTTCTCCCACAGAGTGTTCATGTCACATGTAGTCCCGACTCAGCCCCGGTCGGACCTGCTCAGGAGCAGGGACCAAAAAACTAGGTACCGGTAGGGAAAAAACAGTAATGGAAACACTCGCAAGCGAGCCAAGTGGAGTCGAGTGGGGCCAAATCGAGCCAGTGGAAAAGGGGCATTAGTGAGCTCTTGGTGAGATCATCCTGCTCCTCTCACCAGCCTGTTTCTAAATGTTCCTTTTGTGATGTTTTGCTTTGGATTCATCCCTGGACCTTTTAGTAAGTTTCTGAATTTTTTTTTTTAAGAAAAACTGTTTATTTTGACCTGCCTCCCTCCTCCCTGCATTTTGGGTCCTGATTACATGACAGGAATGTGCTGTATCAATAAAACTGACTCTTTAATTTTTCCTTTTTTCACATTATCACAACCCTAATCCCTCCACTGATTCTCTTTCAGACTGATGTCAGGACTTAAACCAGAGGATAATTGTTGGTAAAATTAAAACATTGCCTTAAACCTTAATCTGCCAGGGATATCAATAATGTTGAGCTTAACTGTAGCTAGTGACCTCAGAGATCAGTTCTTGTCAGGAATTGAGGGTTGCTTGTAGGACTAAAGTGCAGGCTGAACTTTGGGAGATTCATGGTGAGTTGAAAAGCTTTAATAATGATAAAAGACAAAACTTACTGTAAATGAGGAGAACTGGAAAAGAAGCATGGACTCAGAAACATGGAGTTAAAACAGAGAACTACGAAAGCAACGGAGAAACAAGAAACATAGCGACAATGGAGAAAAGCGGCAGAACAATGTAAGAATCAAAGAGAACCAGTGAGCATAAGTAGCAGGTGAAACAGGTAAGTGTCATAAGCATAATTAGCAGGCACAGGTGAGCTGAATGAGCTTAACTGTAGTGAGTGGGAATGATTATGAGATGGGAAAAAAAGAAGAGAGAGAGGAAAAAACACTGAGCTGGCACACAAAGAAACAACCAAGGGGGAGAGAAAAACAGAGATCTAAGATAAATAATTCTAAAAGAACAAAGAACAGACCATAAGAATAAACTAAACACAAAAGCCTAAACTAATAAGACAAGATTTCACAGACAATAATATAAACTGAATAAGAACATAATAACAAAAAAATTATCAATATACATACAGAAAAGGAAATCAAAACCCAAACACCTGGACATGACATTTGTTTCTCTTTTGGTTTTCTGACTTTTTTTTCAAATATTAGTCTAGAGAAAAATAATTGCAGATAATATTCACTAGGTGAAAACAGCTCTACCTGTGTTACTTATATAAGTACCTTTTGTTAGCAACGAGAGGGCATAAAAAAATGCTAGGGTTTACATAATCTTCCACTAAGTCATATAATCTATAATCTTTTTTTTCTTTATATCTAAAAGTCAATAACTGTCACCTTCACTATGTAGGTAGATGTCTCTTGAAATTAAGAGTTTTTGTCCATTTCTTTAAGAATTGTTTTTTAATATTTTGCTTTTAGTTTTTTTTTTTTTACCGTGTCCTGTCTGGCAGAGTAGCGCTCGGAATTGTTGTCTGAGTGCCAAGAAATTTCCTAACAGATTTACTTTCACAAGCGGAGCATCACAGCTATTGCTTTAAAGCTCTGCTTGATATTTATAAAAGAAACTTTATTATAAACTTCTTTGGGAATATTTCAATTGTTACGGACACGGAGACTGAAATGAAAAGGAAAACAGAAGCTTGACAAAGAGAGAGATGGGGCAAAAGGGAAGAAGGGGAAAAAAGGAGGAGAGAGTGGAGGAGAGAAAGAAGGATGAATAGAATAAAAGATTACACCCTGCTTGCTTATACACAAATTAGCACACGGGATTTATGAATGTAAAATGTACTTAGTGAGAAGTGCAGCCCAATATAGATCATCTGTGTATCTATCAACACCTGTGTGGATGCGCTTTGTATACAAGGTTTCTCCACAAAAATATGCAATAGCGAGTGTGAGGACCCACAGACTTGCCCCGTGGTCCCCGGGCGGACACTGAGGAGATCCGAGCCACAGACATCCAAAGGCCCCCCAAAGCACAGGAACCCCAGGAGAACCACCACCGGGACTACCGCAACCCCCCCAGAGAAGAGCAGTGGAGAGTCCCGGGGGAGCCACCCAGCAGCGACAATACAGAAGCCCCAGGGAACCGCAGCGACGAGCCCACAGGCCCCGCCGGCAGCCGTCCACGCCCGAGCAGATCCAGCCATGGACCCAGAGACCCAAGACCCCGGGACACACCACCCCCAAGGCAGAGGCCCGACAGAGCCCAGGGGTCCAGGCCCCGGCAGGCAGCCACCCGGAGTGAGCCAGCACACACCAAAGCACCCAGCCCCGGACATCGAGAACCACAAGTACACCAGCGGGCAGAGACTCCAACCACTGGCAGGCAGGGTGGCGGGGAGGAAAAAGGCCTTTTAGTTTTTTAACGTCTAATGGTCGGGAACCTCTTTACCTAAGTGAGATTTTACATCAACAAGATCTCAGGGCCAGAAGGTCTTAGTTGTTCCCAGGACTCGGCTTGTGACCAGGTGAGACCAAGCTTTTTCAACCGCAACTCCTAGGGTCTGGAACAGTCTCCCTCTTTCTGTGAAGTCTGCTTAAACTTTTAATACTTTTAAAAACTCATCTTTTCATACTGGCGTTTAATTTCAGAGAGCATGACCACTAGACCAGTGCTTGTTTTGTCTATGCCTTTTATTGGTGATTCTATTGCTTATATTGTCATCATTGTATTTAATTGCTTATCGCTGTTATTATATTGTTATTATCTTCTATTTAATGTTTTATTAACCTGTACAGTTCTTCGGTTTCCTTTTGGTTTGTAAGCGCTTTATAAATACATAAAATAATAATAAGAGTTGAGAAACGTCAACAACTTAATTAATCATGTCTGTCCTGATTTGTTAAAATAGGCTTTCTTAATCTACAATTAGTGCTTCAGACTACTGCAGCTTGGTAAAGTTATATTCTAATTGGTCTATGGTTTCGATAAGGTCATATTGACAAGTGAGGGAGAACTCATCACTGGACATATTAAACCACAGTTACACCTCCAACGGCTGCCAAAGGGATGTTTCCTGATAGTTTTCTCTATACTTCATAGATCTTTAGCAGCAGCTTTAGATAATCAAAATGGCAGACGGCCAGCTTGTCAAAAGCCTGTCTTGGAGCAACTTTTCTCTTGGCTTGGCATTTTTATTCATATGCATTATCACTAAGTGCTTTTTGTTGTATGACAAGGCAAAGCTAAGGCCCATTTTACGCAGCTTAGAGAGAAGTAACTGGGATCAATGCTAGATCAAAGTTGTCACAATGCCATTTCAGTGTGCATTGTCGTAGCGTGTCGCCAGCGCCAACCATCACTTACCGTCAAAAAAAAGAAAAGAAAATGGGACAGCAAAAGGTGTGCAATATCAAGACAATAAAGTGATCCATTCATTTAGGTGAAATAATAATGACAAAAATATCTCAGGTTCTCAGAAAATCATCTGTGTTGAGTTGTGTGGCTGTATCCACATTTTCCCCCATTCAAGTCTTTACACTTATTATGTGTGAGAAACCTTTACTTCTGAGTTACAGTTGTTACTTGTTTAATACAATTTATTAGCTTAGAAAATTCTTGCATGTGTTGATTGCGGTGAAATTTGTTAGTAGTGTAGTATGGTGTTCTATGTGGGCTGGTTTACAGGTAATGGGTATATTTTCTGACATCAATCTTATTGAAAATCTTTGGTGGGCGTTTGCGATTAGGGTAATGGCAAGGAGCCCTTCCAACCTCAAAAATTTGGATCTCATCAACAGAGGTAAATTATTCAAATACTAGTTGAAAAAAACATGATATACTGGTCAACAATTATAGGCAACATTTGATAGCTGTAATGCCAATGAAGATTATTTATGGATTACTAAGAAGGGTACAAATAATTTTCAAAATATTTTTTTATTTTTTTTATTTTTTTTATGTTAAAATGTGAATTAACAAAAGCGAAATGCATTTTTCAAAAAAGGGCACACTTAAATACTTCTGAATACTATAGGTGTGAACACTTCTTGTATTGTCTTGCCAGTGTCATTTTTAATCCTGAACAAACCTCTTGAATGAGTGAAGCTGAATATCATTTGGGGATATGAATACTTTTAAGCCAAACTGAAAACATCTATGTAATTTTTTTTTGTGTGGTAAATAAACTTAATATTTTTTATTTTTATACTTACTTTTTAATTGATTAATTATGATCTTATTGTCATACCCTGTTAACATGACTGTCTCATTAATATTCCATTTAAATGTATGCTGTTTCATTTTTTTGCAACAACTTGATGTACAAAACATGTACACTGTCACTTCTTTTTCCCCTCTCAAATAAATTGAAAACAAGCTAGAAAAGAAAGAGAAGTTAAAACAAGTGTGGAAAACACAGGGATGTGACATTGTTACTATAGTCATGCAGTGTAACATATCTATCATTTTAAAAACAAGAAACAAATCTTTATGTAATAGAGAGACAAAGAATTTTGTTCTGAACAAAACCTCACATTCAATCCACTACTTGGTGCAACTGTTACTAATGTCTTGCATTTCTGAGACTAAATTATCTGCTACATGCAGATTCGCCCCCATCCCCATATTGTCATTGTTATGAAAATAATTTTGAATGCTTGTCTCATGTTCAGTGGGATGAGTCATGCACAGCAATGAGCCTCAGATAAAATGTCTCACTGGATTATTAAAGTCCAGTTCTGTCTATATTGATTGATCCTGATGCCCTTGAGGAAAGCTGGCTGTTTAGTGGTGTGACGGGCACACTGAGTCATAAACACAGCAACAGGATGTCAATGAGCCATAAACGCTTTTATAGGGAAAAAAACTCTCTCCCTGGTGGTGCTGACATTTGTTTCACATCACATAAACATAGAGATGAATTGACGAGGCGTTTCAGGCCATGTATTCTTCAATCATCATGTTTGGCTTGGATAATAACTTTACAGAAGTATAGAATACAAAGCGATGTTTTCCTGTGATATCTTAAATAAGTCTGGGTGGGAAAAAGAAAAAGAAAGCCGTGGCTTCATTGGATTCTCTTTAAAGCCAAATTTGCTTCAGATTTTAAGCTTAATTTTTATGCCCTAGAAAAATGACCTAGATCTGGACAAAATTTGCAGTAAGATCAGTCGTCACAACTTACCATGTATGAATGCTTCAAAGGCATTTTTTGATTTATGAGGTTCACATCTTAGTCCCTAGCCTGGCGTCTACAGTGTTAGATATTTTTGAGGAGTCAGCAGTAAAGGAGTTTGTAAGATGTCAGTAATAAGAGCACAGCCAATGAGAGCTGAACTAGGATGAAGGATCACAAGTTAGAAAATCCTAACCACAAAAAAAAATAAACATCCATGTCTTAGAATGTGGTTCAAAAAGTTTGCAATGGTCTAGTAGATTGCAGGAAATTCTTAACACACTCGAGAATGAGCAGGTGTGGAGAGAAAACAACTTCTCGCCAACAACAAGGTGAGCAAAACTGACTTACTTAACTTCTTAGTTATATGACATACTGGAACAACCAAAAAAACACTTTGTATTACCATCATATGATTGATGAAATCAGTGATAATGGCTAGAATATCAACTTTATGAAGGGGTGGTCTATCCCGCTGTGAATTTATTTTAGCTATTATTTGTCATTACTTTAAAGTAGAGGGCTAAGGGGCCACCCTTTACATCAAATGAGCGATTGAGGTAACACTAGAAAATGATTGAGTGATAGATCAGTCAGTTACGTACGGGTTTAGATTTGGGTACATATAAGAATCTTGAATCCCGTTCTCAAGAAAGCTTGTTACATTGTGTGAACAATGAGATGATTCAACAATAATTGCATTTAAACATTCTTATAAAACATTTAAGAGGCATGAATAGGATAGGGCTGGAAGCATTAGGGTAGCCCTCTTACTTTTTCGTTTTTTGTTTTTCTCACTTTAGTTTTGTTCAGGCAGTTTCTTCACCCCTAGCCATGGTGATCCAAACACAGGCTGACAGTCATGATTGATACAGTCATCTGAGTTCCACTCTACTACTAGGAGCTTGAAGCAGTGAACTCAAGCCTCAATAGCAAGCAAGTACCTAAAACTCTTTCAATGAAGGTTGCTGGGCTCCGTCTTATACAGGCATATCTATCAAAACCGGGATTTAAAGTCAGTTCTTGGCTCAGTGAGACAAAGATTCCCAGAAGTCAGTGGAATTTTACCTGCTTGTTATTGTCTGGGTCTCAGGAATATTGATACAGTTATGTCCCATTCATACTGCTGATCATTAATGATATTCAGTGTAGAAAAACCCAAAAACACACCTAATCTGAGTTAACACATTTTGATCTTTGAAAAGGTAATATAGTTATGAGTCACAATAATTGGTCTTAGTTTGACTGATTTACTTGAAAAGTTTCATTACATTTGAACAGAAACCCAGTAACCAGAACCACTGACTCACAGAATAATGTCTGCATTTTTCTAAAGTATATAATATAGAATAGGTAGATATTGTGCTGGTTTGTAAGCTGTCTACCCCAAAGAGAAGAAGGAAAAAACAAGAAAGAATAAAGTGATTTAAAGTGAAATAATAAAAATTATTTGTTGTTTTTCTTGTGTTCTTCTCCTGCTTCTGATCTGACTCACTGTTTTCGTTATCTCTTGTGTGTACAGCACAACCTCTGCTCTGTGTGTTGTGCTGTCATTTTCGCACAGTAAGTGTGAGTGAAGTTGCTAAGCGATCATTGAAATCTGCTGGTTAATTGTAACCTCGGACTCTTGAAGCCATGATTCAGTGCAAAAATGTTAATCATTGGGCTAGGTGGTTTATCAACCGACCAGCTCTTGAATATAGCTTGTACTTCTTAGGAATTTAGAAGAAAACTAGAAACTCAGACTGTATCATCACATGTGCCACCTGGGATTGCGAGTACACTCACCAGGTTCTGTTCATAATTTATAGCAATCTCATTTCCCATAGAAATCCATGAAATACTGTGTGTAACATTTATGAATATAGTATTTATGGAAAGGTTGATTGCTATGAGCAAAGCGGATGTGACAAACCTAAAAGTAAAATATTTACCAATACAACAGAAATATTATGAATTTATTTACATTTTTATAGCTTTTAGCAATACTGGATATCGTAACAACACCTTTAAAAGGGGTCTGGTGGTTGTTTACAAAATGCTAAAGAAATCTGAATCTTGTTGGATAAGTTTGGTTTCAGAAATCAAATACCTTTTTAAATTTCCCATTTTTAACTTTTTCAATTTTAATTCAGTAACTAATTTAAATGTGACGTTTTATTTTAGCATACATTAATGCTTTATGTCTGTATAATGTATACACACTGACACACACCTCTGGTTGCATGTCAAAGCAGATCATGGAAACTATCCAATAGTTCCTAATCTCACCCAAGGCAGTTCCAGTGTTTAACTGGTTGCAATAGCTTACCAAGCACCAGTTCTTTGTGTTGTGGTGCATGATTGTTGAGGTTTTACTTTTAGCATAATTGTTTTGCCATTTAAAAATGTGTTTATTTTGCACCTTATCATTTACTGTATTTATCTACTCTTACTTAAAGCATTGTACCCTGTTGCTAAGTAAATTGATAAATGTGATGTGCAACAATCTACCTAAAAATATATCTGTTAATTTATTGTGTAAACTATCCATTCTGTGATTGCAATAGCAAAAATTTGGTCTTTGTTTTCTTATGATTTTGTTTCAGTGTTCTCTATGTTCTAAATTCTACAGTTTATCAGTAATTATCAAAAGTGTTTCATTGTTCTTTGAAGGTTTTATTGATTCCCTGAATTTGTGACCCCTTCTGGTTATTAGAGGCACCTAGAGAAGAGGAAGGCGGTGGTGAATGTGACTGTCGTATGTGGGACAGACATCATGGATGGTTTTTATTATGTTTGCTTTGGCTTCTTTTTATCTTTTGTCATGATCCACACCGTATTCTTCGATTTTGTCATAATATAGAATTTTCTCTAACCTAGAATAATACAACCTGTATTTGAAATGTGTATTCTTCTCTGCATCACTCTTACATCTCAGCTTGTAGTGGTTAAAGGTTTAGGGAAACAGTCTCATTCACCTCAAATGTGCAATTTTTCATGGTAGGGGTGTTGGCTGTGTGCATTACAAAATAAATTTAGAATTGGGTAAAATACATCCAAAATTGAGAAACGAAAATTATAAGCGTTCTTGACCAGCAAGTTTGATAACATTAGTGGTCAATGAACTTCTAAAGGCCACTTGAACAATGTTGTTTCAGGGAGAAAAAAATAAGTATTACTACATTGTCCAATAATGTCTTAGTAAAAAGAAAATAGCTGAATGCCATAAATGTTATTTTAGAGAAGCAAGGAAACGGTGTGACAGTTGATGATAAATGTTGGCAAAGATAAACCTTTCTGTTCTCAAACTGTGGTACAAGTACTTCCAGTGGCACTCTGGCTGGTTTTACTGACACTCAAAAGGAATGTTAATATCAGTAATTTGCGACTCAGTAAGCCTTTTTTGGTTGAAACTACATTTGAACAATATAAGTCGTCCGACTGTAGACATATTTTGACCATGATTGACCAGCGCAAAAAATGGTGATTCTATTACTAATCTGTTGCCTAAATGAACTATTCATCAGATAGCTATCTCTACACAAATTACATATGGGACTAATTATGTGCATCACTCATGTTGTGAATAATCAATGCTAAATCAATATTTGTATTGAATACTTTTTTCATTTGTGGGCGAAGGAAATTTGGTAAATGTATTCATATATTTACATCGTATTGATTGATAGAAACACACATTTTAATCTAAAGTATCATCAGTTTGTTCGTACATGCAGCAGTGTCTGCATGTCGGTAAGTGAATCCTTCTCTCCCTGAATCCCTTCTGTTTACTGTTGCTGTCAGGAGGGCATTGCTGATTCCACTCTGCACTTGACAAGCAGAGTATGAAGCTGGGAGAGGAGCTGGTTTTATGGTCATTTGGCAGCATGTGTGCTGCTTGTGCTTGGTGAAGGCGTGGTGGTGAAGTGGAGCCAGTTGAAGGCTGGTTCCTAGACAGAAGTGTTCTGTTTAAGTTGTAGGAAAACTAGTCCTGCCTTTTCTGGTTTGGATTGTGGCTGAGTAGTGTGGCTGTGGAACCAGAAAGGGAAGTGAAGTTTCTTTGTGGATCCCTTTAGGAGCTTTTCTGTTGGCATTTGCTGGAGGTTGGTTTTCTTAAACCTGGCTTCTTTATGAATTAACCCCCTTGTTTTCTTTCAGGTTCTGCTCTTTTTTTCTGAAGTTACTTTTTTTGTAAATAAAATAACATTTATGTTACTTGACTTGCTATTGCTATTCACTTACAAACACTTTAACATGTTCCCTCAGGGAATGTGTATAATGCTGAGTAAATTACATTTACTCTTTAACACACTCAGACAGTGTGTTAAAGAGTCAGTTATGTTGAATTCTGGGCTGGGTGTTGAGTAAACATCCCCACTCAAAATTCTGATGTCTCCGTATTTTTCTGTCAATATTTCCAACTGCAAACTTGAAAATTCCAATGGATCACATAACTGAAAAGGATTCTTCAACCACTCAAGAAGTGCAAATAGGTAAGATGGTATTGTTTTGTATTATTATTATTATTATAAAATATTCCATATTCCAAGTTGCACTGTGATATGTGTGTTAAAGGGGTGATACTAGTTATGTACAGAGGCGGTGCTTGTTATAAAAAGGTTATTAAAAGCCATTGGACTAACCAATTCCAGCTATGCAAAATGAAGTGTTATGCTGTGTTATGCTGTTATGATCTTTTATATGACTGTTTATATATTAGAACATTTTATGTTAAATTTTCTTCACAAGTACTTTGTTACGGCATCATTTTTACACAAACAATCTCTATTCTGGTTTAGCTGTGATCTATTACTGATGATGACAACTATCGGCCCCTGCTGCTGCCCCATCTGGCCCCTCAGTGTAACTCTTGACCACAGCTGCTATGGATACTGGGACCCAATCACCTCTGCCCAGGGTGCTCATAACAGCCGTGGCAACCAATTTGTCAGATGGCCAACCAGCTAACCGTTAGAGTCCAGTGAGCCAGTCTGCATATGCTGACTTAATTGTTCTTGGTCATTAATGCTGTTTCAGAAATTTACATCAATGGCTTATGATTTTTTTCCTAAAAAGACTGCTTAGTTGTCTGCTTAAGACATTGTTTGCTTCACCCAGTAACTGATATTAAGAGAAAAGTCCAGCTCAGTACTGACTACCTGTATTGTCATTCAGCTTGAATGGAGTAATTTGTTAATCCAACAACCTTTTCTCTGTTGAGTCAGATTACTGTGCTAACATCAGAGCTTCATGAAGAGAGGCCATCTGCTCACATAGATCTTACAAGATGGTGTTGCAATGACATGAAATCTTCTCTGTGGGGAGTAAACAGAATCCTTATAATTTGCAGGATCACAGGTAAGTGGCTTCATATTTTTATTTTGTATAAAATGTCTCCATAAGCTGGAATCTGGAAAACAAAGTCTTGTACACACAATTTTACTTTGAATTTAAGTTTGTCTTAGTAAAAGAGGTCTTAACAAATCACTACTTCTTTCAAACACATATCAGGGACACCAACAGCAAGAGAAGAGACTGAGCTGCCCAGGGTTGAGAACTGCCAGAGTTTGATTTGAAATGTCGCAGGAGGCCATATTATCCATCAGTGACATTTGCCTAACCACTGCTGTTTTGAGGCTTGTACAACGAAACCAATAAAGGCAGATTTTTGTCATGAACAAAAGTAGCATTCCTTCCTGGCCTTTCAAAAACCTTACTTAAGGGCTCTTTTTTATACCTATCCATTACTTGTTTACTAAGTTATTGGGGAAAAAAGGATAAGGACGTGAGGTGGGTTGTGGGTTCTGAAAGTTGTGTTGGACATATAACTGCAAATAAACATACCCAGTCAGTAAAGTGTTAAAACACATTTACAGCCTTCAGCAAGAACACCTTCATCAGCAGTTCATCAAATGGAACCATCTGGTTGGATCTTTCAGGATTGACGGGCCGATACAAATACTGATGACTTTGGTACAGTAAAGACAGCTCACCATATGCTAACAGAAAACACGGTGCCTGGCAAATACCCTGGCATCGCTGCAGGATAATAATTAGGAAAGCAGGGACTTTAAAACAGAATGAAAATATGCTAAAAAGGACAGACAGGAGCATTGGATGGGGAATATAAGGAGGTAACAGTTAGGAAAACAAGAACCTAGATTGTATGTTTTGCGGTAAATTCTAAAAAGCTGTTTGCAGGTGCTAAATATGTGCAAATCTGGGTTTCAGTATCCCAAAAAACTAGGAGAATAGACAGATATGTGCATAAACTGATGTTTTTAAAATCATGCAGACTTTTTAAGATGCATAATCCAAACCTTATGTTTGAGGAATTACCAGAATAATTCACACCTTCTTTTTTATTCCGATATTATATGATGTATGTATAAATATTATACATTTTTAACTTCAATAAATGCTATCTTATCTGAATAAATTAGGGATTGGTAATTTCCCGTTCAATATCAGCAACATTATTGTTTTATTAAAAACATTCTAATCTGATTTCTCTACTGAGATGTTCTTAAAGTTCTGAGAAACGTCTGATTAGGTCAAGGCCTGTGTTTTACCGTAAATTAAAATAATAGTTAAAAAGTAGGACATTATTCTTTATCTCTTTTATGTTTACTGCATCTGTTGTATTTGTGGCTATAGAACTAAATAGAAATAGAACAATTGGAACCTTATGTAAAAGAAGTTTTAAAAAGAGTGGGCTGGCTCCTGCATATATTTAGTGTTATTTGCTTTGTGAATCCAAAAATAAAGCAAGGAGCTGTTAAAAACTGTTAATTTACTGTCCCTAGCCCCCCAAAGAAATGCGTTAATCAAGTTCAGATAGAAACTAACCTCAGGGTGAAATGAAAGCAAAATTATGCAAAAGAGAAAAATAATCAGGAAGAATGGTCTGCACTCCAATTGTCTGTGATGAATCATAGTCCATTTAATTACGCGATTATCCAACACAGACACAAAAGGTTTCACATGATAGTATTTTGACTAGATAATAGGCTTCACCACACTCAAATAGAATGTCCCATTAAAACCAGCCCTCTTCTCACAATATGGTTCCTTTAATTACTCAAACATTTCCGCTATATATATGTTGTCCATCAGACTCTCTAATGACATGTACAGTGCCTTGCGAAAGTACTTCGGCGCCCTTGAACTGGTCAACCTCTTGCCACATTTCAGGCTTCAAACATAAAGGTATAAAATTCTAATTTTTTGTAAAGAATCAACAAGTGGGACACAATCGTGAAGTAGAATGAAATTTATTGGATGTGTCAAACTTTTTAAACAAATAAAAAACTCAAAAGTAGGGCGTGCGATATTATTCAGCCCCCTTGCGTTAATACTTTGTAGCGCCACCCTTTGCTGCAATTACAGCTGCAAGTCGCTTGGGGTATGTCTCTATCAGTTTTGCACATCGAGAGATTGAAATTCTTGCCCATTCTTCCTTGCAAAACAGCTCGAGCTCAGTGAGGTTGGATGGAGAGCGTTCGTGAACAGCAGTCTTCAGCTCTTTCTACAGATTCTCAATTGTATTCATGTCTGGACTTTGACTTGGCCATTCCAACACCTGGATACGTTAATTTGTAAACCATTCCATTGTAGATTTGGCTTTATGTTTTGGATCATTGTCTTGTTGGAAGATAAATCTCCGTCCCAGTCTCAGGTCTCTTGCAGACTCCAACAGGTTGTCTTCCAGAATGGTCCTGTATTTGGCCCCATCCATCTTCCCATCAATTTTGACCATCTTCCCTGTCCTTGCTGACGAAAAGCAGGCCCAAACCATGATGCTGCCACCACCATGTTTGACAGTTGGGATGGTGTGTTCAGGGTGATGAGCTGTGTTGCTTTTACTGCAAACATATCGTTTTGCATTTTGGTCAAACAGTTCGATTTTGGTTTCATCTGACCAGAGCACATTCTTCCACATGTTTGGTGTGTTTCCCAGGTGGTTTGTGGCAAACTTTAAACGAGACTTTTTATGGATATCTTTGAGAAACGGCTTTCTTCTTGCCACCCTTCCATAAAGGCCAGATTTGTGCAGTGTACAACTGATTGTTGTCCTATGGACAGACTCTCCCACCTCAGCTGTAGATCTCTGCAGTTCATCCAGAGTGATCATGGGCCTCTTGGCTGCATCTCTGATCAGTCTTCTCCTTGTTCGAGATGAGAGTTTAGAGGGACGGCCGGGTCTTGGTAGATTTGCAGTGGTCTGATACTCCTTCCATTTCAACATGATTGCTTGCACAGTGCTCCTTGGGATGTTTAAAGCTTGGGAAATCTTTTAGTATCCAAATCTGGCTTTAAACTTCTCCACAACAGTATCTCCGACCTGCCTGGTGTGTTCCTTGGTCTTCATGATGCTCTCTGCGCTTTGAACAGAACCCTGAGACTATCGCAGAGCAGGTGCATTTATATGGAGACTTGATTACACACAGGTGGATTCTATTTATCATCATCAGCCATTTGGGACAACATTGAATCATTCAGAGATCCTCACTGAACTTCTGGAGTGAGTTTGCTGCACTGAAAGTAAAGGGGCCGAATAATATTGCACGCCCCACTTTTCAGTTTTTTATTTGTTAAAAAAGTTTGACACATCCAATAAATTTCATTCCACTTCACGATTGTGTCCTACTTGTTGATTCTTCACAAAAAATTAAAATTTTATAAGTTTATGTTTGAAGCCTGAAATGTGGCAAGAGGTTGACCAGTTCAAGGGGGCCGAGTACTTTTGCAAGGCACTGTAACTATAACATTAGTGGGATCCATTAAGTTCTTTTGCCTTCATCCACTCACTGCAAGTGCAAATCTTGTTTGGGATAAAGCACATTTCTCCCATTAAAAAAAAATCTAAAACTGTAATTTACATGCAGATGTGCACACACACTCATCTCAGTGTGACAGCACAGTGTGTACAGCATGTGGAAGGGGTATGTTAACAAATGAGCTAAACGAAACTAAGAACATTCATAATTTCTTTTGTTAACCATAATCTACTAGTTCAGCATCTGCTGAGTGCACTCAGCATACAGGTCAGTCATTTGCAAATTGCCCACATTATTCCTTTACAATTAAATTACCTGTTTGTTTTGCATTAAATGTTAGTACCACATACTGCATGCAATGTCTGCATTGCTAAAACACTGTTGAGATTAATTAAGATTGCTGGGAGCCATAGAGTCATATTAAAACGTTTTAGTTCATAATGAGCCACATCAACTATTTAATTTTATTCAAATAAATGAATTTATGTAAATTCTTGTGACAAGACATGTTTTTTTTGTCAATACACTAAGTCACACTGCTATTGTTAGTCTCACTGCTGACATTCTCTGGGTGGTTAAAAACATCACAGTATGATCTAACAAACAAGAGCTAATATACCCTCCGGGTGTTAAAATGTAGTTAATCCGACAGCTAATTTCTAGACGGATATCATAATACCATTAGCTCAGTTTGGGTTTTTTATAGGATACAGCATAAAAACAGTGATAGATTGTCTGGGAGTTTGTGCCATCTTTTCTCAAACAGTGCAGCACACAGGTGTGTTAGAGTCTGTTAGAGTCCTGCCTTTTTTGCCACATTATCTCTGTTCCTGCTTTGTTCTGCTTATTGCTGTTCATTGTCATATTGTCCAAACACCTTATTTATGTGTTCATCTTTATGGGACTTTGCTGTTTGGTTAGTGTTCTAGTTGCTCATGTGCATAATTGTGCAGCATGCCTTTCAGAATGTGTTTCATGTTAACACCTCCAAATATTCTTTCAGGTATGCTTGGCAAAGTGTATTGAAGAATCTCTGTGAGAGAATCGACATCCCTGTACGCAGATATCGAGATATATAACATAAAGGTGAACCTCATTTATTTTGTGCATGCAAATGGAAAGAAGGCCACTTTAATAAACTATTAAATATATTAAAAAACACAATGCAACTTTCTAATCATATTTAAATAACAAGGCAGAGAAATGTAGAAATTATAATAGGGCTTTAATTATTGCAAAACATTTTTAATTAAGACAATTGCTAAGTAATTTTCCCACCCTGAAAGCCTAACAGTGATACAGCATGAGATGTTCCTCGTTTTATGACACTTATTGTCATACTTTGTTAGAAGCCAAAATTCCAAAATAAAGATACATTTGTTGTACTGTTTTATATTTTATTTAATTTACTAGAAGAGCTAGTCTTAATTGATAACATTGTTGGACCATGTGTTGCTTAATATTGGACCATCTGTAAGTTGCTGGAAGCCACTATGCCTTCCGGCGTCATCGGCCATTTTGTACCCCAGGATAGTCCGCTACTACAAATCCCAGCGGGCACCGCGGCTGATAGGACGGGGGCATCCCAGTTCTGACGTCACAGTGGGCTATATAGTAAAGTGAGTCCTTTAATGAGGCGCTTTTTCAACCGTGACGCGGTTACCAGCATCTGAGGCGCATCATCCCACGTGGACTCTCATTCATTCTCCCATTGGCCAGAAAACTAAGTGAATTAAGATTGCAAGAATAAGAAGGCTTGTAAGTTTCAACTTTACCGATCGAAGACGTGGATTTAACACATAACCAAAAAACCAGGAGGTTTCAAGGAGAAGAAATTTTCTTACTCGTTTTTTTTGTTCCAGTTGACTAGTGACAGTCCATCATATTTTTCACCTTTCTGCCAAGGAGGCCAAAAGGACGAGGACGGACCACTCGCCTGAGTTACCCACAGACGCGTGGAAACTCCCCCCGCCCCCCCCCCCCCCCCCCCCTCCCTTTTTCTCTACCTCTCTGCCCCAAGGAAGACTACATCAAGTAAAGCCGTTCGTTTTTTTATTTCCTTATTAGGAATAGCTTGGGCAGGATAGAGTAGGATTTTAGGGCGATTTAGAATCGCGACGTATGGTCTAATGTGTTCTAAATTGTATGTGCATGCCATTGTGTATTGAAACTTGATTGCTGTTGATTTTCGGAGGCCGCCGAGTCTCGCAAGTTGTGTTTTTACTGTGTGGACACCTGAGCGCAGGTGCGCTGTGAAACTGAACTGCTATAATAACCTTATGGTGAAAATCTACCATTTTCTTTGTCTTCAACTTCATGCTTTACTGGCTTGCCGCCAAAAGTTTTATTATCCTTTGTGTGCGTGGACTTCCCAGCGTTGGGGGATGTTTTACGACTTACTGTGTTAACTAAGCTACACTGTGGGAGTGGCCTCCCAGAGGCTTCGTTCAACCATATTCCTTTTGTATTTTGCCATAACTGCTGGTTTGTTTTCATACACACTCAATGCTGTTTATTTGGTTTAGTTAGATATTTAACCCTTTTTGTGTAGAACTTTGCATGTTTGATTAGGTGAAGATTATTGAATCGGAAGAGCGAGGTGTATCAGGGCTGTTTATTTAATAAATATTCATGTAGATAAAGAGAAAGCGTTTGGGTTTATTTTGTGCAAGAGTGATTTGTCAGTCAAAATAAGGTTAAACGTTTCCCACGTTTCGGCAGAAACGGTTGATTTAACAGTGACATCTAGTGTAAGGATTATTAATCAGAGAATATTATTTAATATTTAATATTATTTTAATATTTTGTCAAATAATATTTCGGTCTGTTAAGGGTTGTCCTGTGAATACCAGCCCAGTAAGGCGATGGTATTAGGACAAAATAGAAAGGTGTGAGCCAAGCTCTGACATTATTGAACAGCAAAACTCTGCACACACATGGAATGAATTCACACAATTTCTTAAAATTTATTAACAAATTTATTAACAAAAATAAGTCAACTCAAAGTCAAACATATTCCAATCAACAAACTCTGTACTATGCTAAAACAATCCAACTAAACTACCAAGCAGAATTAAAAAATAGGGAAGACTAATGGGATATGTACAATATAAACAACTTGATGAAAGATGATTGAAAATCATGACCAAAGAGAGATGCAACATTACCATGAAATGTTTAGTTTGAGAACCAAGGATTATCTTGAAGTATCTGGAAATGGAGTTAAGTTAGTCTTGGAACCAACTTAGGTAATAATCAGCATACCTTTAGACAACCCCTCACAATGCAAGATCAGATAAAATATTATTTTAATAAAATAATGTTTTAAATAATGATCGGCTGAATAAAACCAACCTTTATGGATGACTAACTCAATGGTTTCTCATTAGCTGTCTTTATTTATTGATATAATATTTAAAGAAATATTATTAAAGAAGACGGTAAAATATTTAAGGAGGTATTTTGGAAAAGAACCAAATCTTTCTGGAGAAATGGGGCTTAATGGTGTTTACTTAGTTATCAAGTTTAGTAAAATAATGTTTAGGGAACTATTGTTTACTGGATTGAAAACTAACAACCTTTCTGGGTAAATATTCTTTAGCAGGCAAGCACATGTTCTTAGCTGTTAGCAGTTAAAGCTAACAAAGGAGGCTGATAGCTTAGCATCAGAATCAAACACACACCTTTAAAAATACCGTCAATAAAAGGGTTAAAATGCATAAGCACGGACGGCGCGTTATGCCCGATCTTCTGTGTTTAAAATCACCCTTTAAATAAAGTTTGTCTTAACTTTAAAAAAACACAAACACAGAACACAACCTGAGCATGTGTGCTGCAGATAGCCTGCTAGCACCAAAATAGCAGAGTTCAACACAAACAAAACCAAACTTCATAAAATGAAAAACGTTTAGATCATTTCATCCTAAATATCTCTCTATTACTCTGCCCAAACACTTAACCTCGCAGGAACCGTGCTGAGGAGTTGTCCAGGCGACAACGAAGTTTGGAGAAAGCTCTGTGAACAAAAGGGTTAGCTTCCAGCTACCCTCCGGAGCAGTGGCTGGGCGGCCCGTTCTGTCCGCTGACCACACTGCACGTTACCACGGGATGCAGCTCCTGTTGTCGTCCTCTCAGACCGGGAAAACCGCTCCACTCGGCTTCGTAGACACAGTGTCTCTACAGGGAATCCTCCGGGACACAGTTTGCTTCTGCAGGCCTGAGAGAGAAAGTCAAGCCAGGCTTTTACCTTAATTCCCGTTCATGAATGACTCTACCGGATACACAGACAGTATTTCATTCCTACTTAACTTAGTACATATGATCGATGATCGTATGACACCCTTGGGTCCAGTTGAAGAGTTTATGTCTGTTTGCCAGCAAAGAGACATTAGCGTGCTTGCCTCCCCTAGTGGCCAGTGGCATCATTGGAAGTCCGCTGCTACCCCCCCTTCCTCAGTTGCTGGAAGTCAGTTAAATGCAATTTATTTTGAAAATTCCAGAAAAGTTTGTACCGGAGTTTTAATGTTGAAATCCAACACTAGTAATAGTTATCAACTATTACTGAGGATTTAATAATTGTAACTATCAAGGGCTTTGAGCCACAATTACAACACCAGAGGAATCTGTTGTTGTAATCTGATTTCGATTCATAAATAAGGATTTTTGGTTAAGAAATTAATTTTCTCAAATTATGATTTTAAATTATAATTCTTGATAAACATTAATTAATCCATTATAATAATCCCAACAACATATAGCTCATTCAGATAAAATCTGTGTAGTTCTACAGATTGATGTGAGGTGGTCCTAACCACCTCATTCAATTCCTTCCTATGTTTTTTGCTATGGTTGTGAGCACAACGTTTAATGAATAATGAGTTAGCTGGTAGTTAAAGGTTTCTTTGGATAGGTCACAATGAAATTGGATGATCCAAATACACAAAGAGTTGGCAGGAAGCAGGTGGGGATGAATAACTCAATGTTTAATTTATACATTTACCAAGAATACATAAAGCACTGCGGAGGCAACAGAACCAGAAACTTTTGAAAAGAATACCAAAAGGACAACTCACACAATGAAAAAAAAACCCACCAGAGACTGGGACTGTAGCCTCATTAAGACCATAGTTTTAACCTGTGAACTACACGTTTATGTCTTGCAATCAGCTGAGAGGTTTTGAAACAGAATGGAGTTTCTACATGGGCTCATCACTGTTACATCTCTGATCCACCTTCAGAGGTTAGTCACATGGCTGTAATGACAGATGAAGGTTTTAGACAGAATAGCGAAATAAGTGACATTGTATGTCACATACAGTATGACACAAAGTGAAGATAGCTGCAGTAGTTGAAGTCTGTGGGACAAACAAAGCTACTCAAGTTTAGGGTTCTCCAATATTTCTCATTGGAGAAATATGGTTATATCATTGCTGGTGAGTATAAGCCTCACCCCTTTAGTTCCACAAAAGCGGCTTTATATTTGTCTTGATCTTGCCAGTCCACAAGTTTGATGTGAATTGTCCCTTTTAGAATCATAGTTTAGTGATAAACAGATAAGCTCAAACTCCCCCAGTACTCATAATATTGTCCTTTTGCCACATAGAATTCAATGTGTCGAGATCATGGTCCCTGTGTGCTAACACAGCATTATATGTGATTAAGGAACTCAAGAAGTGTGGTTTAAAATTAGACCATTCCAAGTCAATGTAGCGATCCTCATTCAGTTTTTTCAAATCCATTTAGTGCTGTCTTTTGTGGTTTATTAGTCTTGAAAAAGGAAATTAATAATTATACTGATGGAAGTTTCTGTGTTCTGAAGCATCTATTGTCATTAGGTGTCATAATGTTGGTTTACAGACTGAGCATGGGCAAACACTTATGGAAGCAGAACAGCAGATTAAACAGTTTATTTCAAACACAGTAAGACAGAACACGGACTGGATCTGTCGGAGGAATCTGGGTAGGCACTGAGGAGGGAAGAAAGGAGATTATTGTTTGTTCTGGAGAAGATATTGAAAGTTGTGCAAGAGAGGAGTGAGGTCTGCTTACGGTTGATGGTGGATGATGAAGGTAGGCTTTCCCACAGATGCCTAGTTAGGCAGGAGGAGTGGCACGGAGGTCCTTAATACTGATTCTCCCACTTTGTGATGTTCTGAGTGGAAGCGCTTCAGCTGAGCATGTGGCGTTAGAGGGTGGACAGGCAGGTGAGCAATGGTTTGGTGTTTCCAAGAGGTGATCTCTGAGTTGCAGGGCTGTAGACAGGAGAGGAAAAGAGACTCATGGCTGGAGCACAGGAAGTAGTTACAAGAAGTTTGCCTGAGCATAACACAGAGAACAGGAGCATGGAATCCAGGACAGGGTTATCAGAGAGATCCAGATCTGTAAAGGCAGGACAAAGAAACTCGAATAGAGCGGGCTCAAACATAAGAGATGTCAATAACACTTTTTGCTCCTATTCAGTTTTAGACTCAAAGCTTTCAGACGGGAAAAAAATACCCCAAGTATATAAACTATGCCTAGTGACCAGAGAGAAGAATTTCTCAATCTCTTTTTTTTTCCTTTTTTAATGATACCTGTCTTGGCATTTCAGGCATACCACACTGCGAAGCTGGTTGCCTATATGTGTCAGGGCAGATTTGCTCTCCATAAAGAATATCTCGAAACAAAATCCTAATTGCTTCATTATTTTGATTAGCTCGAGACTGGATCTAGCATTGAAATTGGCAGGTCACACTGATGTAATAGTAACTTGTGACCTTTAACCATTAGGATTACCTGTGTGTCCGTGCATGTGAGTGTGAGTGTATGTGTAGAAGTGTGTTTGTGTTATGTGGTTGCATCTGAGCAAATTTCTTACCTAGTGTTTCACAGTTAGAATGAGTAGAACGGTAGAAGGCAACACAAAGCACCCAAGAGCAGAAATGCCGGCAAAATCTACTGCCCTACACCTCAGGACCCCACTGATGTGTGGTGTTGCATATGTTAGGGAGGAGAGGATAGGTGCCAAGGTCCCAAGAATGGCGCCAAGAATGAGGAGAACGGTCGAAGCCAACACACAGCACCCGAGAGCAAAAAAGGTATTTCCCCAATGCCAGCAAGAATTACCGCCCTACACCTTAGGGCCCCACTGATGTGTGGTGTTGTATTTGTTAGGGAGGAGAGGCGCCAAGGTCCCGCACAAATATCCCTGATGGCCAGCTCCCCAACTGGGCCCTTTTTGTCCTGTCCTTGCCCACACCAATAAAGCAGCAACTGAGGCCAGGGAACCCCCAAAGATTCCGATGCAGGGTGGAGCCCCACAGGGCGCTCTATTTAGGGTGCACAGCTCCACTCCACTTGGTCTCCCTCTACTCCGCAGGAACATGTCCCATTAAAATAATCTGTAAAACCATGAACAAAACAACAAAGAAATAAACGGATAGAAAATAACAACATAAATAAACAAAATACAAAAACATTTTTGTATTATTGTATATGCAAGAATGTCTTATGTATTTTTTTTTCATGTTTAAAATAATCCACTGGGATAGTTATCTGGCCCACAGCCCATCCAGAACTTAAGATAAGGCACAGGGATTTTGATGTGAGGTGGGGGTGTGGCAGCAGAAGCACAGAGGAGAGACGCCACTGTATGGACCGGTATTGCTGCAAAGTTTGCTTGAAGAAGTTACAATTTTGGGCTTATGAGAAAGTTTTTGTATCAGCAATGGCAATAACGAAGACAAGGACTTTAATGTGCAAAACCACAAACTTTTGACCACAGTGAAGTTAGTTTTAGGTTAGAAATTGGGATATTCATGCTCTGCATATTCAGCAGGGTCTTCCTCACGTTTGACCCAATGTAGGCAGTCTGATTACGGGCAGCTGCTCTCTGTCTGCTTCCTCCTCTTGCAGACATTGTTTCGCTTAAGGGCCGTCAATAAATTTCCGAACCAAACATGCCATTTCATGGTGGTCTTATTCTGGGGGAAATGTATGAGGCTGAACAGCTGTTTTTATGTGTGATCAGCTAATTTAAGTGGTTATTAAATAGAGCACGTCCCGTATGCATGTGACTCAGAAAGCTGTTGTGTCCTTTTTCTTCTCTTTCAGCTTTCAGGCATGGGTTATGATTTGAAAATAGTAAAATTATATTTCAATTTGACCCGCCGTTGTGGTCCTTAATATTATTGTATTCACTCTTCAGTTTTATTAACTTTTTCCTGCACAACCTCGATGAAGACCTTCTCATTTATCCTGGTCCCATGGCCAATCAGTGAACAGCAGTCTGTTCACATCACACATAGTCCCTACTCAGCCCCAATTGGACCAGCTCAGGAGCAGGGATGAAAAAATAGGTACTGATACGGAAAGAACAGTAATGGAAACGCTCGAAAGTGGGCTGAGTGGAGTAGAGCAGGCCTAATTAGAGCCTGCTTTGCTTTGCTTTGCTTTGCATTACTCGGTCGTAAGAGGTTAAGTGGTTGATTTTGATATGCCATTCCTGCATGTGGCTGATAAAATAAGTGGTTTAATTCTTCAATCGACCATACAGTGTACTGCTTTCAATTGACATATTAAACTATTAAGCAGCTGAGATAACAAATGTACTATGTGCCCGTGGGGGAGGGGGGTGGGGGTGGGGTTGGTGGTCTTGGGGAGTTTGGCGTTATGTGAAACTGGCACTGTACTGAGCCAGTGTGTCCTCAGCAGGCCTGTCATTCCAAGTCATCTTTACCTGAATGATGCCACAGTGACTCCATCTGTCACTACACACCAGGCCAAACATGCAAGATGAAAAGACATGCACCAACACTAAAGACAGAATAAAACTAATATAATGGAAGCTGCATAAGCCGTAAGAAAACAAACAAATGTACCATGGAGAAGATACAAAAAGAGACATAAATATTAAAAAATAAAATGAAATGAATGAAATGTGAGAATGCAAATGCAAGCCGAACAAAAACTAAATTAAAGCAGGGAAAACATACATTTCTGCCAACTGAAAAAAATGCTTTTCCTGCAAGATGTGTTCAGCAGACACCTAGAAGCCATATTGGGATGATACGTTAGCAAAGATTTTAAAGACTTTCCTTTTTGTAAGTGAGCAAATATCTTTGGCCCATACATAGTTTTTCATGTATGTACTTTGTAAAGTTTAATGATGATTCGCTCCAATTCTAATCATGGCATAGAGTAGCGTACAAATAATTGTGTAATGTTTGGAGTTAGTAAAGGACCCAAGTTCAGACACTGACTATGACCAAAACTGAGTTCTTTAAAAGTAAGCAAAAAGGAGAACTTACAGGGCAATCACAGGAAGAGCAGGACATGGAGCACAGGTAATGTAATGGAGAAACCAGCGAGGCATAATAAAAACCAATCTGACGTGGAGAGCAAACAGGCAGGATGAGGGAAGATGAGTGAATAATACAAAGGAAGCTGAACTAGACAAAAAGAAAAACTACATACCAAGAGAAAAATTACTTATAATTATGTAAGAGAAATAAATCCACATTCGCAAAGAACATAACAGGAAAATAAACTAAGAAACTAAACATAAAAGAACAAATTAATATGGCAACTTCCTTATAGTAATAATAAATGCAGAGAAATGAACTCTCTATGGCAAGATCTTTAAAACAAAAATAAAGAACTCAGAAATAATCAAAGCACAAACACAAATCAAAACTAAAACCCAAACACCCAAGGATCATAAATGGTGGGGCATACTTTGGCTCGGATGCCAATTTGCTTACCACACCCATATTTATTGTGATGTCATGGAGCAGCTAAACCTTTACTCATACTCGAACTCGTCGTCTTCCGCTTTATCCGGGGCCGGGTCGCGGGGGCAGCAGACTCAGTAGAGACGCCCAGACGTCCCTCTCCCCAGACACCTCCTCCAGCTGCTCCGGGGGGAGACCAAGGTGTTCCCAGGCCAGCCGAGAGACATAGTCCCTCCAGCGTGTCCTTGGCTGTCTCCAGGGCCTCCTATCGGTGGGACGTGCATGGAACACCTCCCGAGGAAGGTGTCCAGGTATAGGTATAGATGCCTGACCCACCTCAACTGGCTCCTCTTGATGTGGAGGAGCAGTGGCTCTACTCTGAGCCCCTCCCGGATGGCCGAGCTCCTCACCCTATCTCTAAGGGAGTGCCCGGCCACCCTACAGAGGAAGCTCATTTCAGCCACTTTTATCCGGTATCTCGATCTTTCAGTCATGACCCGAAGTTCATGGCCATAGGTGAGGATAGGAACGTAGACCAACCGGTAAATTGAGAGTTTCGCTTTTCGGCTCAGCTCTCTCTTCACCACAACAGACCGGCACAGTGACCCCATTACTGCGGCAGCTGCACCGATCCGTCAGTCGATCTCCCACTCCATTCTTCCCTCACTCGTGAACAAGACCCCGAGATACTTGAACTCCTCCACTTGAGGCTGGAACTCCCCTCCAACTTAAAGAAGACAAGCCACCCATTTCCGGTCAAGAACTATTGCCTCGGACTTGGAGGAGCTGATATTCATCCCAGCCACTTCACACTTGGCTGTGAACCGAGTGCATGCTGTAGGTCTTGGCTAGAGAGGGTCAGCAGAACCACATCATCTGCAAAAAGAAGATACAAAATCCACATGTCCCCAAACCAGACCCCCTCCGGCCCTTGGCAGCGCCTAGAAATCCAGTCCATAAAAGTTATGAACAGGACCAGTGACAAAGGGCAGCCCTGCCGGAGTTCAACATGCACCGGGAACAGGTCCGACTTGCCAGCAATGCGGACCAAACTCCTGCTCCGCTTGTACAGAGACTGGATGGCCCTTAATAAAGGGCCCTCGATTCCATACTCCTGGAGCACCCCCCACAGGGCACCACGAGGGACACAGTTGAATGCCTTCTCCAGGTCCACAAAACAGGACCACCACCCCAGTCTGCCAGTCCAGAGGCACTGTCCCTGACCGCCATGCAATGTTGAAGAGGCGTGTCAACCATGACAGCTCCACAACATCCAGAGACTTGAGGTATTCAGGGCAGATCTCATCTACCCCCAAAGCCCTGCCACCACGGAGCTTTTCAACCACCTCAGTGACTTCAGCCTGGGTGATGAAAGAGTCTAACCCCGAGTCCCCAGCCTCTGCTTCCACCAGGGAATGCGTGATGGCAGGATTGATGAGATCCTCGAAGTACTACTTCCACCGCCCGATAATGTCCCCAGTCAAGGTCAGCAGCCTCTCACCCCCACTGTAAACAGTGTTGGCGAAGCACTGCTTCCCCCTCCTGAGGCGCCGGACGATTTGCCAGAATCGCTTTGAGGCCAACCGGTAGTCATCCTCCATGGCCTCACCAAACTCCTCCCAGGCCCGAGTTCTTGCCTCTGCCACAGCCCAGGCCGCGGCACACTTGGCCTAACGGTACCCGTCAGCCGCCTCAGGAGTCCCACAAGCCAACCACAGCCGATAGGACTCCTTCTTCAGCTTGACAGTGTCCCTTACTGCCGGTGTCCACCACCAGGTTCGGGGATTGCCGCCGTGACAGGCACCGCAGACCTAAGGGCAGCAGCATCGACAATAGACACGGAGAACATGGTCCACTCGGACTCTATGTCTCAAACATACCCCGGAATCTGGTCAAAGCTCTCCCAGAGGTGGAAGTTGAATACATCTCTGGCCGAGGGCTCTGCCAGATGTTCCCAGCAGACCCTTACTATGCACCTGGGCCCGCCAAGTCTGTCCGGCTTCCTCCTCTTCCAGCGGATCCAACTCACCACCAGGTGGTGATCTGCGCACAGCTCAGCCCCTCTCTTCACCCGAGTGTCCACGTGCGGCCGAAGGTCTGATGACATGACAACAAGTCGATTATCGACCTCCTGCCTAGGGTGTCCTGGTGCCAAGTGCACTGATAGACACCCTTATGCTTGAACAATGGTGTTCATTATGGACAATCCATGAATAGCACAGAAGTCCAATAACGAAACACCACTCGGATTCAGAGTCGGGTGGCCATTCCTCCCAATCACGCCTCTCCAGGTGTCACTGTCATTTCCCACGTGGGCATTGAAGTCCCCCAGCAGAATAATGGAGTCCCTGGGAGGGGCACTATTCAGCACCCCCGACAGGGACGCCAAGAAGGTCGGGTACTCCGCACTACCGCCCGGCCCGTAGGCCGAAACGACAGTCAGAGACCTGTCCCTAACCCGAATGCGCAGGAATGCGACCCTCTCATTGACTGGGGTAAACCCCAACACGAGACGGCTGAGCTGGGGGGGAACAAGCAAACCCACCCCAGTCCGCCGCTTCTCCCCATGGGCCACTCCAGAATATAAGAGAGTCAAGCCCCTCTCGAGGAGATGGGTTCCAGAGGTGAGCCCGACTATTTCTAGTCGCTATCTCTCGACCTCCCACACAAGCTCAGGCTCCTTCCCCCCCAGCGAGCCAGCCTCTCGAGGAGATGGGTTCCAGAGGTGAGCCCGACTATTTCTAGTCGATATCTCTCGACCTCCCACACAAGCTCAGGCTCATTCCCCACCAGCGAGCCAGCCTAAGCATCCGGGGATTAGGCCGCCGAGGTCTCGACCTTCGTCTGCCGCCCAATCCTCTTTGCACCGGTCCCTCATGGTTTCCCCTGCAGGTGGTGGGCCCACTCGGGGATGGCCTCGCATCTCTCATTCGAGCTTGGCCCTGCTGCGTCCCGTGAGGAGCAACCCAGCCACCAGGCGCTCTCCAACGAGTCCCGACCCCAGGCCTGGCTCCAGGGTGAGACCCCGGCTCCGCCATACCGGGCGATGTCATGGGAGACCCTACCAGGGGCATTTAAGCCCCAGACAACATAGCCTCTAGGAACATTCGAGCACTCAAACGCCTCCACCATGTTAAAGTGGCGGTTCAAGGAGGGGCTAATGATTACTACAAAATGAAAATAAATGAAACAGATTTTCTTTTAATATATTTACTCATGCTATAGATAAATGGCACAAGTCAGTGAAACCCTCTTACCCAACATGCACAATACCAAATGCATAGTTATAATACGAAGAATAAAATAAAATAAAATAAACAAGGCTCTTTTAATTTTAGCAGTTTATACAGTCTTGTCTATTGGCTAAACAGCAACAAAACTGTTACAGACATTTGGCCACATAAAAGGCTAAACACCCTGTTTATCAGTATTGTCAATACAGGTAGAACCTTTGCTATCTTTATATGATTTTTCTTAGAAAAAGATTCTGAAAACCTAATTGAGATATAAATTTGGCAATGATCATCAGAACATCAGACCTTTATTAGCGCTTTTAAGGTCCCTCAAAGATGCATTACAATGATATCAGTCATTCCCATTCACACACATTCATACACTACTTACTTACTTTTCTGTAAGAGTAATTTTATTTGCAAAACTTTGAACATAATTTGACTTCTATTATTCTTAAAATGCACATCGTTTCCTCATAACCCCTTTTTGTTTCCACTAGGTCTGTTTAGAACGCTTCAATTATTTTTTATTCACCAAGAATCAATAAGGTGTTCTTAGTGGGGTCCACCTTAAAAGTGTTGTCTGTTGGGTGTCATGTTATCATTGTCAGGTCTGTGAGGTTCATAAGTCAGTCAGAACCTTGTTCATTTGCTCTGTGCACATAATGTTTCATAGATCCAGCCTATGATTAGTCAGCAAAACTTCCACTTACAGGAGAAAAATGTATTGTTAATGAATGAGCTGCATTTCCTGTGTCAAGATCGCTTCACAGAGCTGAAATTTGACTTCTCTCAAAGAGGAGAAAATCAAGAATGCACACAATCTGAGCCAAATATGGAATTATGTCCCTGTAAAATGAATCTTTTGCATTTTATCATGGTGTCGTTGGTAGTATAACACCATAGAATGATTTTTAAAACAACTGTTTCTCACTAATACTTGCTTACAAGATCTTTTACTCTCACATTACTTCTTTAATAACATTCCGTTCTCCCCCCTCCAGTCACCGTTCACTGGGTTGTCCAGTTGGACAGTGTCCATGTTGTCCATATGTTGTCCTCTTTTAACTTCCTTTATCACGTCCTCTAAAACCACCTCTTAGTCTTTATAATTTGGGGCTATATTATGGCTGTCAGTTAAAGGCTGCTCTTGCTTTTTCTTAATCATATTTTTGTTTTAATCTGTTTATCAACTATGTGGACGCAGGGACTGAGAGGTCCCCTTTGAAATTATAATCTAGCAAGGTTTTTTACTGTCTCTAGATCTTTTTGAATGCATAACCTCCAGTTTAAGATGCACCTGTAATTTTAGGATTTCAGTGGTAATTAAGTTACCTGAAAATTCTTATTTGTATGCCATCGTTTACGTATTTCTCCGGCTCGAAGGACCAATTAAATGTTAGAGATATTTATCAAATAGTCAAGCTCAGAAGGAACGACACATGAGTCTCTGTTAATCTTGCAGCAAGATGGTAGCCCACTCTGCGGTGCAACTACAAAGTGCAGGCCTCTTGACTTCTTTATTTATAGGCAGACACAGACAGTTCTTGGAACAGAGTGTGGGTGTGTTGGTTACAGACAGTTTGAGTGTCTGTGATACAGAGAGGTGGGGGTGACAGCTGTTTTCGAAAGATACAGACAATTGGTTTTACAAAAGTATGCATTTCTTAACAGGAGAAAACAGGAACAGAAAGTGACTTGGCCTCACACAGTCTGCCAGCTGAGTTCACATAAAGGTCAGATATACATAGCTTGCATGAGTGATAAAGTGCAAGACAAATCATAAGTTTTCCATCTCCAACAAAAACTAACAAAACAGCCAATGTTCATGCAAATAAAAATATAAGACAGATCCTTTATTAAAGCAAGCTTCAACTAACAAGGAAAGGTTTCCAAAACAAAATTCTACAAACTTTGGAAATGTATCAGTTGTAAATGAAACCTAACCTACTGGGCGAGGAGGAGGAGTAGCAACCATCTTTCAGTCCGATTTATTGACTACTCCCAGACCAATCAATAGCTACAACTCTTTTGAATATTTAATCCTTAGTTTTCCTCATCCAAATTGCAAAGCACTAAAACCACTTCTTTTGTTTTTGTCCCATCCACCGGGCCCTTTACCCCAAATTTTTGATCAGTTTTCAGACCTTTTTCGATTAAGTTTAAATAAGATAAGTTTATTATATGGGGGATTTTAACATTCTGTTACACTGAAATAAAGCTTAAATATAGCCTTTAAATGCTATTTTAGACTCAATTTGGCTTTGCTCAAACATTAAAAAACCCTCCCCCCTTTTGTCTTCATTCTTTGGACTTTGTGCTGACATATGGCATTGAGTTAAAGACATAATATTTTCTTAAACCCCTGTCCTGTCTGACCATTTTTTAATAACCCTTTTTGGTTTTAATTTTAAACTGAGTACTCCAACCTGAAAGAAAATTTTATTATGTAGATCATTATCAAAAAGCTGTAAACAACCTTTAAAGAATCTGTTCCACTTTTGATTTCCCATTATCACGAAAAAAACCCGTGGAGGGCAATAATATTGTTTCTTCCCCTTTGCAAATTGATTCTCTTGTTCATAGTGTTGCTTCATCATTGCGTGATGCATTAGACAATGCACCCCCCTTTAAAAAGAAGGTAATTATTCATAGGAGGCTGACTCCCTGGTTTAGTTCAGAGCTGTGTACTTTAAAGCACATTGTTAGAAAATTGGAGAGAAAATGGCGCTCTACACACCTAGAGGATTCCTACTTAATCTGAAAAAATAGCCTACTGTTGTATTAAAAGACACTTCACCAAGCTAGAACAGCTTATTTCTCATCATTAATAGAAGAGAACAATAATAATACTAGGTTTCTCTTTAGTACAGTTGCTAAACTTACACAGAGTCAAAGCTCTGTAGAGCCATCCATTCCCTTAGCTCTCAGCAGTCATGACTTTATGGGATTCTTCCAAAATAAAATTGATTCTATTGAAAAGAAAATCTTTGACATACTCCCGAAGATGATTACTTCATCCTCAGCAAGTGAGACAACATTGGAAGTAACTGTTGAACCTGATTTGTGTTTGGACTGTTTTTATCCTGTGGAGCTACCTGAGTTATCAGAAATATTAGCGTCATCTAAACCTTCAACTTGTATGTTAGACCCAATCCCAACCAAATTATTTAAGGAGGTGTTCCCTCTGATTACCAGCCCCATTTTAGATATGATTAATCTATCCTTAGTAAATAGATATGAACCACAAGCTTTTAAGGTAGCTGTGATTAAACCTTTGCTTAAGAAACCTTCGCTTGATCGAGATGAATTAATAAATTACAGATCTATATCCAATCTTCCATTCTTATCTAAAATTCTTGAGAAAATAGTTGCTAATCAAATGTGTGAGCATTTACACAGCAATGACTTGTTTGAAGAGTTTCAGTCAGGCTTTCGAACTCATCATAGCACTAAAACAGCTCTGCTGAATGTCACAAATTATATTCTTCTAGCCTCAGATAATGGACTTGTGTCTGTACTTGTCCTGTTAGATCTCAGTGCTGCATTTGATACAGTCGATCACAATATTCTCTTAGAAAGGCTGGAATATGCTGTAGGGATCAGGGGAACAGCGATAGGCTGGTTTAAATCTTATCTGTCTGACAGATTCCAGTTTGTTCATGTAAACTCCAGGGTTAATTGTGGAGTACCACAGGGTTCAGTACTTGGGCCAATTCTCTTTACTATATACATGCTTCCAATAGGTCAAATTATCAGGCAGCATAGAATAGATTTTCACTGTTACGCTGATGATACGCTTTACTTATCCATAAATCCTGATGAACCCAACTAGTAAGATAGACTACAAGCATGTCTTGAAGATATAAAAACTTAGATGACTTTAATATTTTTGCTTCTAAATTCAGACAAGACAGAAGTTGTCGTCTTTGGACTGGAGTCTTTAAAAAAAGAAACTGCTTAGTCAGTCACTTAACCTGGATGGCATTAAATTGACCTCCGGTAATAAAGTAAAAAACCTTGGGGTTACTTTTGACCAGGACATGTAATTTAAATCCCATATTAAACAGGTTTCTAGGATTTCCTTCTTTCACCTCCGGAACGTTGCCAAAATTAGAAATATCCTATCCAGGAGTGACGCTGAAAAACTAGTCCATGCATTTGTTACTTCAAGGCTGGACTATTGTAATTCTTTACTATCAGGATGTCCACAAAATGCAGTTAAAAGCCTTCAGCTGATTCAAAATGCTGCAGCAAGAGTTCTGATGAAAATTAAAAAGAAAGATCATATTTCTTCTATTTTAGCTTCTCTTCATTGGCTCCCTGTTAAATCCAGAATAGAATTTAAAATTCTCCTCCTCACATATAAAGCCCTTAATGATCTAGCTCCATCATACATCAGAGATCTGATTGTTCCATATGTTCCTAACAGAGCACTTCGTTCTCAAACTGCAGGTTTACTGGTGGTTCCTAGAGTCTCTAGAAGTAGAATGGGAGGCAGATCTTTTAGTTATCAGGCTCCTCTCCTGTGGAACCAGCTCCCGGTTTTGGTCCGTGAGGCGGACACCCTGTCTACTTAAAGGTTGTTACAGCATTGTCTGATAATGATCTACAATGAAATTTTCTTTCAGGTGTGGAGTTATCGGTTAAATTAAACTCAAAGGTTATTAAGAAATGGTCAGACAGGACAGGGTTATGAGAAAATATTGTTATGTCTTTACACTCAATGCCATATGTCAGCACAAGGTCCAGAGAATGAAGACAACGGTGGGTAGGTTTGTTAATGTTTTGAGCAAAGCCAATTGAGTCTAAGATAGCATTAAACGCTATATTTAGGCTATCACTTTCAGCGTCAACACGAATGTTAAAGTTCCCCACTATAATAACTTTATCTGTATTTAACACTAAATCAGATAAAAGGTCTGAAAACTGATCTAAAAATTGAGAGTAAGGGCCTGGTGGACGGTACAAAACAACAAACAGAAGTGGTTTTAGTGCTTTGCAATTTGGATGAGGAAAACTAAGGATTAAATATTCAAAAGAGTTGTAGCTATTGATTGGTCTGGGACTAATCAATAAATCGGACTGAAAGATGGTTGCTACTCCTCCTCCTCGCCCAGTATTTCGAGGAATGTGAAAATTTAAATAATTTGTAGGAGTTGACTCATTTACAGTAACATAATCCTCTTGCTGCAGCCAGGTTTCTGTGAGGCAAAATAAATCAATCTGATTGTCACAAATCAGGTCACTAACTAGCAAAGTCTTTGAAGAGAGAGATCTTATGTTCAGTAAGCCACATTTAATCGTTTTATTTTTCTTTTTAGTCTGAGTTGTGTTTATTTTTATGAGGTTTTCCTGATTTCCTCCTTTTAGATTATTAATCTATTCAATTTTTGCCGTGGGCGAGACACTGTCTTAATAGGGTAATGGGTGAAATAATGCAAAATTTAGTCTGCTGGAGAACATAATGACCGCTTTCCTTTAATCCTCTTACATTCTTCTACTACTCTCCAATTCTGCATTATTTGCTGTTATGTCATCTTTTAACTTGTTATGTTCTCTCTCCATTTTTTCTCTACCTAGAAGCTACATCAGGCCTGGCTCTATGCTTAGCTGTGGCACCTTCCTGGAGGGAAAATGTCTTCTGCTTTGTTCCATGTTTTAGTTTTAAGCCTTTGGTGCACCTTCTTAACTTATGATTTGGTTTGTGTGCCGGATACCTACTCTGGAGATCTACAGCAAAAACTCACCCACGAGGACCAATAAAGAAACCTGAACTTGAACCTCTACTCTAACCAGCAACAACAATAAAACATGTCACCAAAACAGGTTTTTGGGGGAGTTATATGGGACCTCTGGGGATGTCCTATATCTGCAGTGCTGTGCAACAAACCCTTTAGGTTCTGCTGCTGACAAGAACTTTTTCTGGTATGACAGGGTGCATTTTCCTCTTGAGGGAGATTTTCTTCCTATGAACGTGTCAGTGCTACTGATGATGTGTAGTTTGTCTGCAAGAGTGTTTAGGTAGGTGGTGAATAATAAAGTATATCACTGAACCAAGATTTGACATTTCTGCAGAAAAAGAGAGCTAATTCAGTGTAGAATGCTGTTTTGAATCTTAATCATTCTGTATGAAGAAAAAACAAAGAAAAATCTGTAAAAAGAGCTCCTTAAATAAAGTATACTTTCTTTATGTATGTATTTGGCCTTGTATTGCCAGCAACTCATTCTCTTGACTCTGTATGCTGTTATGCTGTTGGATCCTAATGATTCCTCTTAGCTTTTGCATCCGTACTTACAACTACAAGGTTTATATTGGACTATATTAAAAGCAACATCAGAGCATCGGTGGAACCCTGAATTTAACATTTATACATAATGTGTATGTATATTAAAGATTCTGTGAGTTAAAGTTAATGCCTTTGTTTTGTTTTTATTTTTGTAATATATACCCATAATCCCTGTTCCAAACATTTGAGAGATGCACATATGTTTTAGGGAACACATATGAGGTTGCTTGTGGAGTTTTTGTATGTGCTTGTATGTATCTAAAATTTACAGGGGCATGCACTGCCAGAACTGGCCAGACTATATCAACTAACTAGAAGAGCAATGTTTCTCTTAAAAAATGTGACCCACATTATCCAGATGGTGCTGATTCACATCAGTAAGCTCAGCTTTTGAGCTTCGCAGCCAGATTCTGTTTAATACTGAGAGCCCAGGTGGGATTTAGGCAGTACAGAAAATCTGGGCCCGTGTGTGCAAAGCTTTTAAGAACTTAAGGACTTACTCAGGATCACTAGTGAGGTCACATTATCATCTGAACTTTTGCTTCAATAGATGTAGGCCACAATTGGAAGCTGTGAAAAATGTAAATAATGTATAGATTTATTTTGAAAATTGCAGAAGTTATCCGATATTAAAAAATAAACTGTTTTGGAGAACAAGGTATACAGAACAATTCCATGCTGGCAACATATTTTAAAAAGGTCCAGCATTTTATAGCCTTTGGAAGGAATAAATTATAGCAGCATGTAACAATAGTCAACATTTCACATCATTGATAAAACAGATATGCAACTTAGCAATGCTGTTTACAATATTGTGCTCCCCTACCTTGCAGATGCTTGCTTCTAAGCTGTGCATCAACTGGCTGGAGGATTTGTTTTATTTTTGCCTGATGACAAAGCATCCATGATTCCTATAAAGAATGTCAAATTTAATTTCATTATATCTGACAGTTTTCCACTTGACCTCAGTTCTGCTCAAATGAGCTTCAATCATTTTAAAGGAATGGCATTTCTACATTATCGTTTAGACACACAAACGCTGTTTAGCCAGTTTCCAGGAATCTTAAAAAAACTATAACATAAAAAATACTGCATTTAAACGGACTGAATTTATATAGCACCTTTCCAGTTATACAGACCACTCAAAGCACTTTACACTAGAGCCACATTCACCCAATCACACTCACTAAGACTCACACATTCATACTCTGATTTTACAGATCGGCAGGCAACTTGAGATTAAGTGCCTTGCCCAGGGGCACATCGACATATAGCAGGAGGATGCTGGAATCGCACCCACAACCTTCTGATTGCAAGACAACTACTCTTCCTACTGAGCCACAGTCACCATTTCAGACATGCTTTATAGCCATTCTTCCATGAGTGGTCATAATTATTTCCATAAGGAAGAGACTTCACATCATGTTGCTGTGTGCATGAGATTATTTTAATAGAAAGACAAAACAATTACAGAGTTGACAATTAAAAGTAGATTTAGCATCTTTAGCTTTAGGAGCTTGTATTACCCATTAACACTAAAGAGAGCAACTATGCTGTTCTCAGTTCAGCCTTCTTCATATCCTCTAAACGCCTTGATTTATTTTGGTGTCCTGCACCCTAAAATGAACAGCGTTCACATTTCTGTCCTTCCCCTGACTTTATTTTAAACAGTTTACTGATAATGAAAATACCTAATTTTGATAAATTTTTTGTTTACAACATTCAGAATCAAAGATTGCTGTTTTTGTCTTGACTTGGAAATTCCTCAAGTGCATGCAAGGTCCAGAAAAAGGGATAGATTTTTAGGTTTTAAATACCTGGTCATCTGCCCAGCTGAATATTCTTTTGACTGATTTTTCAGTGTGTCTCCACACTTTTGTTTTACTTCTACCAATTTTCTAAACTATTGCTGATAATAAACTCATGACAAAATATTTCTTTCCAAAGTAAAGAATAACCTCAAAACACATTACATTTAAATTGCAGTTTAAAATATATTTATTTATATATATATATATATATATATATATTATATATATAATATATATATAATATATATATATATATAATATTTTATAATATATATATATATATAATATATATAATATATATATATATATATCATAAATTATTTGCAGTTTTTATGTATTCTTTATATTTTACATTTAAAACATTTTCCCCATTTGTTTAACCTTAGTAATTTATCACTTTATATCTTTGCAGAATGCAGCATATGAACAAACATCTGTAAGCTCATTCAGGTCCCCACAGGACTACTTGCACATCCCCCAGTCTGCGCAGTCAAAACATCCCTGCAAGGAGGCCACAGCATAATCTGTGCAGACTCTAACCTCCATAGTTTAGACTTTTCCACTTTTCTGGACTGTCTTGTAGGGGAGAAGATGCATGTAATTGTGATCAGCGCTGCCCAGAGGCAGTAAGGGTAAGGACCTAAAAGCATCTTTTAAAGACCCGTAGCATTCTGTCCTGGTTGGACAGAAAACATGGTGAAAGTTTATCAGGGTCTTTTCCAGTGGAACGTGTTTAAAGTTACCCAATATAAAGTTAGGAGCATCTGGAGATATGGACTGTAGTTTTTGCACAACCTAAGGTATTGTGTGAGAGGCTGATGTGGCTTCTAGCTTGGAATGAATGTAGACCAATGTAATAAAAATTTGGGGAAACTCACTGGGAAGGGGAAAAGAATGCAGGAACATGGAAAGGGTTTGATATCTGGTGTGCAGATTTGCTCTCGAACAGTCACACCCTTGAATTTTTCCTTTCACTTCAGTGTTGTAATGGAGAGGGAAGGGGAACCCAAAGCTGTCGATATGTTGACCAGTGTCATGGTCTTGCTCACCGAGCCATGGTACAGTAAAGGCCATGATACAGCAGTTCTTAAAATACTCAAAAGAGCACACATTTCGCTGAAGCTCATCTATTTTCTTTCTCAAGGACTGAATGTTTCCCATTATGATCGAGGGCAGGGGAATCGGTTGAGCCGCTGTTTCTTTAGAAGTACCTTGAAACCTCCTCTTTGCCCACGCTTCCTTCTCTTTGGATTATTTGGATAAACACCAAAAGTCAAAGTTTTCTCCAAATGAATGCTGACAGCTGAAGAGTAACATCTGTCACTTGGGTAGAACTTGCAAGGTTCACATGAAGCAGTGTGTTACAGTAGACACATTTCTTCACTCTTGTATGACAGCTATTCTTCCATCAACATACTAACAAACATAGTAGGATACTATAAAGAAAGTTCATGTTGCTGATAGCCTTTTTCTGTTTATCTCTTTCACAAAATATACATAAAAGACATTTTAAACCTTAATGACATAAAGACATAGGACACCAAACTTCTCACTGCTGGTTGCATCCACCATCATCTGCCAGAGGACAGTAAAAACAGACAAAAAATACATGAATACCTGTTGAGTCGATCCACAAAACTAGTGAACCATCCAATCGCAGCACAGCAACTGAATGCATTTAGGAATGTAGAGTTGGTGACAATAAATTGCTGATATTAAAAGCGAGTATCAAATTTGGAAAGAAAGCGGATATAAGTAACTTTGAAGATACAATGGTTGTTTGTGCCATCTGGCCAGGTTTAAAAACTTCAGTCACTGTTGATCTACTGGGATTTTGTCACAAAACCGTGTCTCAAAATTACAGAAAATGCTCAGAAAAAAAATTCACAAAGCGACAGCTGTGAGAACATAAATGCCTCATTACTGTCAGAGGTCAAAGGAGACTGGACAGATCAATTTGATACAATACAGAATAGACAGTACCTCAAATATCAACTTGTTACTACCATGGTATGAGGAATACCATGTCAGAATCTACAGTACATTGAATCATGAAGCAGATGGGCTATAGCAGTAGAACACCATACTTGGTGCCACTGTCAATAAGGTAGCAGGCAAAAAAGAGGCACACAGATACACATAAAATTTTGTTATAACTAAAATAAAAATAAAACAGAGACTGCATATGTCATATTGCTGGGTTTGTGGCAGGACCAAAGTGCAGAGAAGGATGCCAGGAGATGACGAATAAAGGTAAGTACAGACTTTAATATTTCCTTACTCACAGAGCCAGGCAAGGAAACCAGGAACTTACAAGACTAACCCAGACCAGAACAGAGAGCCACCAGATGTAGACAGGAACGAGGACTATGATGAGGGTAAGACAAGGACATTTAAGAGGAGGATCCAGCCGGGAACAATGAACACAAAAGGCATTTACAAAACAGAACAGCAGGGGGAACCATTTAGAGACGAGACCAGACAATCAGGGAAGACTAGGCACAGGTGTGAAAAATGGAGGGAAAACAGAGACCAGACCAGGAAATAAACAAAAACACAGACACATGATGGCATGACAGCACTATAATCTCAAATATAGAAAGACAATAGATGCAGTTTAAAAAATAGTTGATTCTACAATATCTAAAAGTGTAATAAGAAATGTAAAAAAACATTTTCAAGAATATGGCACTATGCAAAAAAAACAAAAAGTGTAAATAGCTTATCGTGTTTGTTGGGGCAGTGATGGTTGTAGAGTTTAAAAGCTCCTGGGAGAAAGGGCCTACAATAATTCTCCTTTGTGCTTTCAGGATACAGCAACCTGTCACTAAAGTAGCTCTGAAATTCTGTAACATTGTCATGAATGGTATGGGAGACATTGTCTAAGGGTCATGTTGGAGCAAGAAACTGGGGTTACAATTCACACAAGCTTACCAATATTGGACAATAACAGATTGGGAAAATGTTGCCTGGACCTCTAAGTATCAATGTCATCTGCATCTTTCAAAAGGTTCGGTCAGAGTTTGGTGATGCTGTACTGCTGTGGGGAATATTTTTCTGGGCACATTTTCAGACCCCTAATACCAACTATGCGTTGAGTATTGTTGCAGTCCATGTCCACCCCTTTAATACCACAGTGTCCCCAATAGTTGACTGCTACATCCACCAGGATAATGCACCGCATCAAATAGTTCAAATCATGTTAACCTGGTTTCTTGAACATGAAGATGACCCTGTACTCAAATGACATTAACAGTCACCACATTTCAATCCAAGAGAACAACTTGAGGATTCAGTGGAATGGAAGACTTGCATCTGTGATGTGGAGCCAACACATCCTCAGCAACTATGTGATCCAATCACATCAATATGGGCCAAAATCTCTGACAAATGCTTGTGAAATCCTCTTGAATCTATGCCACAAGGTGCTAAGGTTTTTGAGGAGAAACAATGTCTTACAGTCCATTGAGACCACTGTTGATCATGTTATTGATATCAGATGTCAGCGTAAAGAGTTCACCAGATGGTCTGAGAACATCTAGAGTCAGGAGTGTCAGGACTAGTGTCACCAAAGACATGACAAAACAGTTTTCACAGATATAATGTGGATCAATAAACTCAGCAATATTTCAAGAATGTCAGGATCTGTCTTTATTTGGTTTTTGTGTTTACTTTCTGCTTAGCCAGGTGCTTTTCTGTTTAGGTTTATTTAGATTCCTTCTGGTTAATTTTGTTACTTCCTGGGTCCCAGTGTTAGATCCGTTTAGTTATTTCCCGATAGATCTGGTGTCTTCTTTATGTTCTTTGTTCTAGTCATTGTTTAATTGTGTTCTGGTCACCTCCCTGCTCTCCATGTTTATCAGGTTAATTTGTCATTCTCTCTCTGTATTGTTTAGGTTCTCTGGTCCCCAGCTGTCTTACATTCTCCTGATTAGCTCCTCTCCCAGTTCATTGGTTCACACTCCACTTCCCTGAGTATTTAAGTTCCCTGTTTTTAATTGGTCTCAACCGGATTCTCTGCATTCGCTGCCTCTGTTTTGCAGTCTGCATTTGCTGCTGCATATCTCCCTAGTTCCACGTCTCAGTGTTCCTGCCTGTTACCCTGTCTGCGTCTGTAAGTGTTTGTCATTTATTATTAAATCTTGTTGACTCACCATGCGGCTCCCATCGTCCTGCCTGCATTTTGGTCCTGCTCATCCTCAAAACATGACAAAGAATGCCTTCTACAATGGCAATATCATGCTTGTTTTGGGATTGATAATGATGACATTCAGATGATTTCTTTCTGAAAAAAACACAATAGTGGCTTCATGAACCTGTGTAAATTTGAGGTCTTGACAGTGGCCTTACCTCATGACAACCCAGACAGGTAGCATGTGTATGTTTACCCTTAAATTGTTGGCTTATCAATTTTGCTGTGATTCAGAATGCCTGTTTTTGCATCCCTTGTGATGACATCCCTCTCTGTGCCTATTTCAATATCAGTCTGTCTTAAAGTTAGATTAGAAAAGTGTAGAACAGAAGCTCAAACAAAAAAGAGCTCCGTCAATCACAGCTCCACAGACCCAATAGGAATATTATAGGTTAGAAAATGGCAGTAATTATTAGGCACACAGGATAATTAGCAAAGCACTTGTGTCAGTCATTCTTTGAAGTCTCTTTTGCGATATTCACAAGATGTAAATGGTGCCATTTTCTTGATAGCACCACTTAGACCTAAAAGCAAAGGAAAGGTCAACGTCATTTTCTGCTTCCCTTTCAGCAGTTTTGCTTTTCTGTTCAACCTCTCCTATCAACACTCAGCAAGTCCAGTTAAACATTTAACTTTAATATCTGAACTCAAACATTTAAAGTAATAAAATTAAGTTTCCTTTAACATATACAACAGACATGAGTGATTGGTGTTATTAAATAAATCAATTGTGTAAGGACAGTGATGGACGACATACTTCACATTTGGAAAAATAGAGTTTAGAGTAAACAACATTATGAGATAAATAATGTGTGATAAAAAAAAGCAAATGAAAGATATTTTAAAAAATTACTGTATCTCTGTTTACTGTTTGTATCTCCAAATTAAATTAAATTTGAAGCACCAAGAGGGCTAATAAAAAACAAAAATCCATCTTATACCACAAAAGACCTATTTTGTTAAACTACAATTATTACAATGTGATATTTAGCAATCTGGTTTTGCAGTTATCTATATATACTCTGTAAATTTCTAAAGGGGGCCTAAAACATGCTACGTTTTTGTAACAACAGCAACATTTAACATTTACAGTCAGTCTGAATTTTAGACAGATCTGCTCTTCTAAAATTGGTGAGCTCATAGAAAGTATTTTAGAAAATTCTATCTTGAAATTGTATTTAGATTCTCAAGAAAATATAATATTGTTTAACATGTTAGAATGGTTGAGCACAAGCACAGTAGCATTCATGTAAAATGGTAGTTTGCAAGCATTTGATATGACAAGTGTCTGCTCACATTTGAGACTGAAAGATTGACCTGTAAGGCAAAAGACAGAAAATACCTACTTCTTACAAGAAAGCCTAATAATCTTAATCGCAGTTATCAAAATTGGACCCTTATTTAAAGCCTTTTCTTAGAAATTGCTTCCTATATCATCAATAACAGAAGCTTAAGGAAATTAATCTAGTTAATATGCTGCTTTACATTATTGATGCATTTTATAGACTTTATCTGCTCCCTTTATTCAATTAAATTTAATTAATGTCCTCCTTTTTAGGAATTTATTTACAATCCAATTACTGTTCCCCTAATTTAAAGGAAAAGTTTTAAAATTTAAAACGAAATGTTTTTTTTTTCACAAAGCTCCTATTTTATACTTTTGGGTTTAAAATAGAAAAATGTTTTAAAACATTCACAATCACAATTAAAATCCTCAACAAGAAGAGGTTCTCGAAAGTCTGTACACCCCTGTTAAAATGCCAGGTTTTTATTATGTAAAAATTTGACTTTGATAAATCATTTAAAATCTTTTTTTCCACATTTATCTTGTGTACAGTTGAACTGAGCAATAAGCAAGCCTGTAAAAAAAAAAAGAGCTGCAAGAACCCAGTTGCATTAGTCTGCATACCCCTACCCTGTCGAAGAACTTTTGGTTCCATTTTAAAAAATTTGTCTTTGGGGGGGAAAGTAAGAGCATGCCCCCGTAGCTTTTTTACATTTGGTTTTCCCAAAAGTTTTTCCCAAAATTTCTTCAAAAGGATCCCGACCCCTCAAGAAAATTTCCTATCCACACCCTTTTTAAGGGGACCCATGCAGAGTTTAAACTCTGTATTCTGGGTTTTTGGGCCCGTCCCAAAAAAGTAAAAATTTTCCTCCCCCTCACACTTGCCCTTTGGGGGACATCACAAAATTTTTTAAATTTGGGGACAAAAAAATCCCCCCGTTTTTGCGTTCCCAAGCATTGCAAAAAAAAAAAATCAACGACAATATTTATAAAGTAGAAGAATAATCACATGGCTTTATTTCATAAGTTTATTTTTTAAAACTATTGAATTTGTTATAAACGGGCTAGAGATATCCAATGTGGTTTTTAAACCCAAAAATTTTTGAAATTTTTGAATCCCTGGGCCCATTTCCCCTTTTTAGTTTTTGCAAAAAATGTTTAGTTCTAGGTACAAAATGATTTCACTCCCTTTCCCCCCCTTTTCTTCCCACCCCCTCTTTTTGACTGTATAGATCCAATAATGGGTTTGCGGGGGACACTCCCCTTTCCCTGGGCATTCATCTGGAAAAAGAAAAATTACATAAGCCATTTTTCCCCCCCGGCCCCCCATTGGATGGCAGGGCCCCCAGCCAAAAGCATCCAGGCCTGATCGCTATGCTTTTCTCAGTGACAAATGTCACCAGAAAGACATATGACATCTCTCGATTTCCTGGGAGGGGGTTTTTAAAAAAAAAGAGAAATATTTTTGATGAAAAAGTTTTGGGCCCAAACAAAAAAAAAAACCCAAAAAGGCAGAAGGGGCATAAAAAGGTATGTATGTATATTTTTTATTTTTATTTTTTTCCCTTTGATTCAGTGCATTTAAGTTAAAATTGTTATAAAATTATTGGGTGGTCCAGGCAATTGTGGTGTTTTAGTTCACTACCATGTTGTGAGGATGTGTGTGAGGGAACGAGTGAGTGAGTTTTACTTTATGAATTCACTTGGAAAACAAACAACCAATTGCATCACCCTTGCTGAAAACAAAAGTGTTAATCAGTTTCAGCCTTTAAACACATATATTTCATATCATCAAGCGTAAAAGGAGTTAACAAAAACTCCCATTCTTCACCATATCATGACAGATGGTAGATTAACAGTAATACCAGTAATTTTACTGTGACAAGACAGTATTAATAAACAAAGTGTGAAAAATAACAAATTTTCCCCCAAATCTTAAAAGTATGACTCATAAATAAATCAGTAACCATTTCTGCTTTTTCAAAGTATTTTTTTAAGAAGTGCTTTTTTTGAAACTAAAAAAGCTTTCTGAGTGACTCTCACTAAAAAGTAATGTGTTATCATATAAGGATGATGACGGTGGCTTCATAACAGCACCATCTTGAAGCCTGTCATTCATTTTGGCTGTCGGTCGATCACAGATTGTTTTTGTTGGAGTTCTAGGAGTTTCTTTCTGTTCACCTGTTTTACCTGCTACTAACCCCATTCTATGGAGGACCAATCCTGACAAAATTAAAAATAAAAGCAGAAATATATATCTTTGCTTTTTCCTTTTCCTTACACAAGCATTTTCATCAAGAAATGTATATATTTTCTTTTTCCTTTTCCTTAGACATGCGTTTTCATCAAGAAATGAATATATTTTCTTTTTCCTTTTCCTTACACATGCCTTTGTTCTTTTTACATTTCCTCGTCTCGTCTTTTTCCTTTACCGTATGCATTTCTCCTTCATTATGCAAATGAGGAGGGCTGCCTTCTTCTCTCCAGCTCCTCTACTATTGGTCAATAAATAGGAAGGAGGAGAATCCTGGTGCAGGCCGAGGGTGTGTCCCAATTCAGGGGCTGGATCCTTCCAGCCCCTGAATTGGGACATCCTTCCTACTTGTGGGCCGATTACGTCACAGCGCGGGCGCGGAAGGTCTGTCAAATGCGGCCGACAAACGTGTCCTTCTTTTGCCCGATTTGAAGGATGGGGGGTGAGTATCCTTCTTTTCCCATGATTCATTGCGGGTCGAAGCGGTTTGGTCAAGCAGGGGCAGCCATGGCGGACCACAGTGGCAAAGGCTGTGAGTAAACTGTGAAAAATTACACTTTCTGTGACACAAATGAACTTTTACAATGTTTTTAGTGCGGGAATATAACTGTGTAGACGTGAAAATCTGCTTGATTTATCAAGACATCACTTAATTTTTCAAAGGGGGCTCCGACGTGTTCGGAGTTTTCCCATCCCGTCGTAGTAACTGCCCGGCTTGCCCTCGCCCCAGCAGCTAGCCCCGGAGAGATCTGAGCGGACTCTCGGACGGGGGAGCTCCGCTGGCAGTCATCACAGTGAACTTTAAAAACCAAGGATTTCTAACAGTTTGTGTTTATTTTTTTTAAATGTATTGCGTCATTTGTTCATGTAAGTCGATTTGACATTACAGGTGGAATTAAGTTAACCCAAATAAATGGACATTTTTATGTAATCTTACCGTATCGCTGGACAGTGTGATTGAGAATAAATAAGCTTTTCAATATTCATTTTTGATGAGGAAATGTGCTATATGTGTTTTTAAAAGTATATTTATAATTCAGCTAGCATTATAATTTGTGATTCCAGGTACAGCTGAAGAGAAATACACTTTCAAATGCATACAAATCTCAGGAAAGAATTTAAAAGTTTGAAAGAGCTTGTTTTAGGCATTTGCATAGAAATATTTTAATATTTTCTGCAAATTAAGACAAATGTAAAATTAAAAAAGGCTTTTTTACACTGATATTAAGCAAGATGGGTTTTTTTTGTTGTTTAGGGACAAAGGAGCAGACGGGCCAGTTTATTAAGCTCAGGGGTGAGAATGACCACCTTTTTACTGGAGCTAAAAACTCAGCCACCGTGGCTTGGAGGTACAATAACAACATTCTTTGCAGTCAGTTTCTGTCCAGTTTCAAAAACTCCTATCTTTCTAACTTTCATAAATATCCATCCGTCCCGGTACGGTCCCACCCTGGAGCCAGGCCTGGGATCGGGATTCGTCGGAGAGCGCCTGGTGGCCGGGCCAAGCCTGAACGAGAGTCACGAGGCCATCCCCCAGTGGACCCATCAGGGGGAACCATGAGGGACCGGTGCAAAGAGGTCCGAGCAGCGGATGAAGGTGGAGACCTCGGTGGCCCAATCTGCGGATGCTTAGGCTAGCTCTAGGGACGTGGAATGTCAGCTCGCTGGGAGGGAAGGAGCCTGAGCTTGTGTGGGAGGTCGAGAGATATCGACTAGAAATAGTCGGGCTCACCTCCACGCACAGCATAGGCTGTGGAACCCATCTCCTCGAGAGAGGCTGGACTCTCTTTTACTTTGGAGTGGCCCGCGGGGAGAGGCGTCGACCTGGGGTGGGTTTGCTTGTTGTCCCCATCTCAGCTGTCTGGTGTTGGGGTTTACCCCAGTGGATGAGAGGGTCGCATGCCTGCGCCTTCAGCTTGGGGACAGATCTCTGACTGTCATTTCGGCCTACGGGCCGAGCGGTAGTGCGGAGTATCTGGCCTTCTTGGCGTCCCTGTCGGGAATGCAGCATAGTGCTCCTCCTGTGGACTCCGTTTTTCTGCTGAGGGACTTCAAAGCCCACATGGGAAATGACAGTGACACCTGGAGAGGCGTGACTGGGAGGAATGGATTCCCCAATCTGAATCCTGCGTGCTGTTTTATTATTAGACTTCTGTGCTAATCATGAATTTTACATAATGAATACCATGTTCAAGCATAAGGGTGTTCATCAGTGCACTGGGCACCAGGACACCCTATGCAGGAGGTCAATGATTGACTTTGTTGTCATGTCTTCAGACCTTTGGCTGCATGTTTTGAACACTCGGGTGAAGAGAGGGGCTGAGCTGTCCACTGATCACCACCTGGTGGTGAGTTGGATCCGTTGGAAGAGGAGAAAGCCGGGCAGACTTGGCAGGCCCAAGCGCATAGTGAGGGTCTACTGGGAACGTCTGGCAGAGCCCTCGGCCAGGGATGTATTCAACTCCTACCTCCGGGAGAGCTTTGACCAGATTCGAGGTTGGAGACATAGAGTCCGAGTGGTGGACACTGGCAGTAAGAGATGCTATCAAGCTGAAGAAGGAGTCATATCAGCTGTGGTTGGCTTGTGGGACTGCTAAGGTGGCTGACAGGTTCAATTCAATTCAGTTTTATTTATATAGCGCCAATTCACAACACATGTTGTCTCAAGGCACTTCACAAAAGTCAGGTACATACATTCCAATTAATCCTAACCACTGAACAGTGCAGTCAGAGTTAGTTATTTATTCAAATTGGATACAAAGTTTTTCTGTCTAAGGAAACCCAGCAGATTGCATCCGGTCAGTGACTTGCAGCATTCACTCCCCCCGGATGAGCATGTAGAGACAGTGGACAGTCACTGGCATTGACTTTGCAGCAATCCCTCATACTGAGCATGCATGGTATAATGAGACCAAGCGTGTCTAGGTCCGGGCTGTGGCAGAGGCAAAAACCCAAGTCTGGGAGGAGTTCGGTGATACCATGGAGAAGGAATATCTGTATTGTGAAAACCCCAATACATTATATAATTAACTATCATAAACACAGCTTTAAAGGAAATATTGGAAAAATAACAATATGTGACCTTTAATTACTCTTTACTCAGTGCTGTCTGCATTTCCTTTTTCACATGCATATGTAGCTTTTGACAACACAATAACGAAATCAGCCATGACAATGTTATTCTTTAAGTGTGAGATTGTCATGATTTCGGATCATCCACAGGGCAAACTTAAACACCAATAAAGTTGTGATGCTCTTACTGTTTAATAGATGATTGGTCAGACATGGTCCTGAGGGCTTTTTGGGAACAGACAGAGGTTTTAATTAAAACTGGACACACAAATATTGTGACAGCTTTGACAAGTGTGTCCTGGGGACATATAACCAGTCTGTAAAGCTTTTTTAATAAACACTCTAAAATACTGAATGATACTGTAGTGGTGTTGTGTGCATTTAGAACAACAGTAAAAATGAACCATTGTAATCTTGAACTGCTTACATCTTTTAATGGCCATGTGACCGCCAGGCAGAGAAGAAATATACTGTATTTGCAGCTCATGGAGTGCTTATAAGGGAATTTGTCAGTGTTGTAAGCCCAATATAATAAGGCAGATCCATCCAAGACTAAATGAGTGTGTGTGTGTGTGTGTGTGTGTGGCTTTGGGGACAGATGTGAGTGCACGTATGGATGGCAGACAGAATTTAGAGTAGTCTGACAAATGATTTATAGGAGCAATTTTACCAAGCTGTCATTGCATGTTATTCGGCTGGACATGCTGTTTGTGTGGCGTACCTATGTGTGTACGTTCAAATAGACTTGTGCTTATCTCCAACTAAATGCAAGTGTACTGTATGTGTAGAAGACAGTGATGTAGGCCATCTGGATGGGTACCGTGACAGGAGCAGAAGCACAATTACTAAACTGATCGCTGCTTTACTTTAACAGACACGAATGGTGTATATCATGTGTGAGATATCTCTATTATAAATTATAAATTTATCATTCATCATTCAACTTAGGGCGAGTGATATGGTGATATACATTATAACAATGATATTCTCTGTACTGATCCATCTCAGTCTTGATCATAATTTAGAATGTGATAATGCTGTAAACATGTAAATTATTTGTCAGCTGATGGGCAATGAAAAGATCATGTCAGTTGCAATTTCGGCTTGGTTAAAGTAGCATTCAAAGTGTGGATGCTACAGAGTAAGAGCATTTTGATTTGAGCCATCGCATGCAATTCTATAGTTGAAAAATAATTGTACAAAGAAAAAATATGAATTTCTTTGTATTTGTATTTTAACAAATTAAATGGTCAAAGCTACTGACACACTGTCTAGTGTAACAGATAAGCTATGGGACAGTGTTGGCTCTATTGATGAATCAACTCAGAATGGGCTGTTGGGACCCAGGGCCCAACAGCCTTAATCCATTACAACATGGATTAACATGGACTCTAAACTGTACATAATCAAAGGCCTGTATGAGCTTTTCTGGAACTTTTAAAATGAATCACATTAACCTACTTCCAGCTCAGCCCAGGAAAAGGAGGAGTCAGAGCTGGAATCTCTGACCCAAAAACACGTTCCCCCCTTCCGCTCACTCTCAATCCAGCTGCAGTCCGCAGCTAACAGAAAGAACTGCGCGTCAGCTGAAGGTCCAAATTGAAGCTCTAAATTGAAGCAGTTTTCCCCACGGGCTGGAGCAGAAGACAATGGGACCACAGCATTGCACACCTTCCTGCATGCATGTCCAGGTAGCGAGATCTACTCCACTGCGCCACAGCCACTGAAGTAGCTGCAACGTGCCTTTGTGTTCAGTTCAGTCCACACATGGATGACCTGACAGCTAGGAAATAATATTTTCCTAAATATAATTTTACTAAATGCGATAGCTAATAAAACACAATTAAGAATCATTCAACCTGAAAGGTTGATAGCTTCCAATCTAGGAAATAATATTTCCCTAAATATTATTTTACTAAAGGTTATAGCTAATTAAACACCATTAAGAATAATTTATCCGAAAAGGTTTGGTTCTTTATCAAAATATTATTTCCTTAAATATTATTTTAATATTTCTTAACAATAGTTCCTTAAATATTATTGTACTAATTAAATACAACTAATTAGACACCATTAAGAATTAGTTATGCAGAAGGTTGGCCTTATTCAGAAACATTCTCAAACATATATAAAATTGAATGGTAATGTTGCATCACTCTCTTGGTCATGGTTTTTAACCATCTTGGATTCACATGTTGGTATTATATGTAGTTCATTGGTCTTTCTTTTTTTTTAATTTTATTTAGTAGTTTTAGTTGGATTGTTCTAGGATAGTAAAGAGTTTGTTGACTTATTTTTGTTAATGAATTCTTGTATTTTAAGAATTTGTGTGAATTTACACCATGTGTGTGCAGAGTTTTGCTGTTCAGTAATGCCAGAACTTGATTCACCCTTTTCTCCAAATACCACCACATTATTGGGCTGGTATTCACTGGACAACATTTGACGGACCAAAATATTTAATTAAATATTAAATAATATAATAATAATAATAATAATAATAATAATTACACTAGGGCCCTATTTATCAAATGTGTGTAAGGCAAAAAAATAAGAGTATGGTCTTTTTTTTTTCATTTCAGCATGTGAGCACAGGATAAGCTATTGCTGACAATTTGCTATTGGCCTGTAGCTGCTGAGGTCCTTTGGATGTGTGGTCTTAGGCATGGGTACCGCACAGGAGGTCTTCCACAGATGTACTTTCCTCAGCTTCAGGCTTATGTTGAACATATGTGCTGATGCCACACAATTGATCTGTGCAGCACCTCAGAAGCTCCTTTTCAGTTCTTTCTTCACAGCTCTCAAAAACATAATTTGAGCTCGTCAACATTTGCGGGATATTTTGGGGACAATGTGAACTAAAATCTGAAGGGATCTTTCTAGTCGAAACTGTGCTATGAAAAATTAAGGCTGTTTTGTGAGCGCAGAGAGCCTCTGCCATGTACTGGCTTTCTGCACATAAGGTTCTCGGTGACTGGAGCCTGTTCCCGTAACTCACATTCACTCCACGCTCAAATTAGGCTCTGCAACATGGACCTTCCATCGCTTACAGTGTATGAACAGTTTAAACATTGATTTCACTCGTCTGCAGCACTACTGCAGTGCTCATCCCATTTGGTCACAAGTTAGACAATTAATCAACTGGCCTGCTAATAGCCTGACCTGTAGCAATGGAGTTTGAAAAACATCAAGTGCCCTTTATTTGGTTATGTTTTAACTCAGCAAAGGTTCTATGCTTGAATTCCTCACTATCTGCTCTCCATCCATCCCCTAAGCTCTTATGGGTCTGTCTCTGCAGTTCTGCAATAAATTTTGTAACACTCCCTTCTCTGGCTGCGTGTCTTAGTTGACTCAACTGCTCCACTGACTTAGTTTTGCAACATATATGAAAAAAACATTTAAAAGGATAAGTTTCTCCTTGTTGTAAATGTTAATCATATAACTTTTATCTCTCTGTTTTATATGATGTAAGACGTTTGTTTATGCATTGCAACTTCAGAAGAGAACACTGCGGATCCCTGCTGCTAACTCCTCAATAAGTAAAGTACTTATTGGCTGTCCTAAAAATCGCTAGAGAGATCTAAATGAAGTCATCATCAAATTTGCATAATACAATAGACCCTATGTGTGCTGAATGTGATTGTATTGTAGGCAGTAAAAGAGAGAAATAATGCTGTAGGTATTTACAATAAATTGGAAAAAACTTTTTTTAAAAGCTCTGCATTTATTACTTAATAAAGTAATTAAACCTGAATCAAACATATGGTGAAACAATACATACAAATTTCGGTTCATTTTTAGATCGCTTTTTTTTTCTTTCGGTGCTTAAGTGCATCATGCAATAATTTTAATGATGTGATGTGTCTCACTAAGTAAACCCTAACAATTGATTGGTTAACCTGTACAGCACCGTAGCAGCAGACCAGTCACCTTTTCTACATTAGTGCTGGCCCTTCTGAGTGATTTTATTTCTAAGGCATAGAGATAAAATAAACTCATGATGTGTTGAAGTACATGACCATGAACTAAAATATTTATGAAGTTGTTACTAATAGTTTGAATTAAAAAACTATTTTTATATTTATTTATTTAAGATAAAGATAGATTGATGTATTTGAAACACTTTGTTTAGCAGTTGTAGTTCAAGAGCAGTATCTTCATTCCATTCGCAGCTGCTCACCTTCTGCCCAGATTCTGTGTGCAAGATCTGGGCTGTGATGAAGCGGGTGTTTGACCCAGAGTGGGGGACAGATTGAGGCTGTGTATTTTCCTGTCTCTGCCTGTAGTGCAATGAGCAATTAATATAAAGTATTAATGAAGTGGTTATTAAATTCAAAATCAGAAGAAACCATCTTTGTGTCTGAGTTGGGGTGGTTGCAGTAGTGGTCCCCTCCTACCCTGGGCCTGGGACAATGGGCACAGTTGTCTCCCTCTGTCAGTGGCCATGAGCAGGTAAACACTCTTCCTTTTTGGACCAGTTTTGACAGGTAATGACCATTTCAGACGGAAAACACCCCTCTGCAGTTTTGGACTCTGACCCAGATGCCAAGCCATGAGAATTTGAACCTCGTCGAACTCTCTTAAATCATTACACTTTTTTTGTTCTTTGAGGACAAAATATTCAGTTTCTACATAATATTGCCCACCAACTAACAGCTGCCCTAATGAAGAGATAATCATTATTATTCACTTCATTCTATAGTCAGCAACAAAACAGCATAATATTTTGGAAGAGTTATTGTTGTTTTTTCCCACAAAATCACATGGGTACACTGTATGTAAAAAGTATGGTGAAGCTTTGACAGAGATATTGCTACAGTCAGGTCAACACTCCTCACAAGGGGTTTAAAAGAGCCTTGAAAAAGTCATTGTTTACTTGACTGTTTCTCAGCCTCTGACTCTTTCCACAAACGCAGACACACACATAAGTTGTATGAGAGCGCACATCTCTATAGGGCTCCAATCTCTTTGAAGCTCAGCTGGTGGAACTGATGCAGCTGAAGGCAAGGACAAACACAGAACCCTGAGAATGGTTGCCGACAAAGGGTCCCTACAGTTTTTGATACAGTGACATAAGCACAAAGTTTGGTCTGTGTTTGCATATTGCTGTAAGGCATAAAATTGTAACCCTAACACAAATATAATGTGCTGGACAAAATGATTGAGGAGATCAGAAATCAAAGAATACATAGCTTATGTTTTAACTCTGATTTAATATTTGGACCCACAAGGAACACATTAACACAGCAAGTCTAATTTTCAGTCAAGAATTGATGAGGCATCATCAAACTGTGGTTAAAGCTCTCATCATAAAGTCATACTACAAATTTGGACAGAGATCCTTTCTTCAGACAAACTAAAAGTAAATAACGTTGCAACAAATCTGAACAAAAACAAAACACTTTGGATTGCTTTGATGATGACTAAAGATATTTAAATGGGTCACATAAATATTTATTACAGGACAAAAACTGAAGAAAGACACAAATGACAACTTTTATAAAGAAATAAATATTAAGGAAGTTTTGATTGACCTGACATCTTGTATGTTGCATTAAATGCTTGACAAATTTTGTTACAATGAAAAACACGTGTTCCTTTATGTTGTCATTATTGTTATAATTATATTATTTAATATATCATTTAATAATAATTCGGTCTGTTAAGTGTTGTCCTGTGAATACCAACCGAATATGGCAGTGGTATTAGGACAATAGAGAAAAGGGTGAACTGTGCTCTGGCATTACTGAACAGCAAAACTTTGCACACACATGGAATAAATACACACAATTTCTTAAAATATAAGAATTTAAAAAAATTAACTCAACTCAAAGTCAAACATATTTCAATTAACAAACTCTTTACTATACTAGAACAATCCAACTAAAACAACCAAGCAAAATGAAAGAATGTGGAAAAAACAATTAACTATATACAAATAAACAAGGGAATCAAAGATGGTTAAAAACCATCACCGATAAAATTATGCAACATTACCATTTAATGTTATTTATGTTTGAGAACAAAGAATTATGTTGAGGAACCTAGAAATGTGGTTAAGATGGTCTTAGAACTAACTTAAGAATATGTATACCTTCAAACCAATATCCACAATGCAACAACAGATAAACATTTTAATAAAATAATATTTCAATGAATGATTTTCTGAATAAAAACCAACCTTCTGGATAATTAATTCTCAATGTTGTTTAATTAGTTGTCATATTAGTAAAATAATATTTAGGGAAATATTATTTCCTACATTGGCAACTAACTAATAACATTGCTGGGCAGTTGATGCCTAACCACCTGAGTCACGTGTAAACGTCTGGCTTGCCTAGCCTTAGCCGTTAGGTGTTTCAGCTAACAATGAAAAACCTAGCTTCCTTAAGGTAAAACATATACCTTTAAAATACTGTTAATAAAAGGATTCAAATGTTTAAACATTGATGCCGCGTTATGGCTGATCTGTGTTTAAAACCACCCTTTAAATAATGTTTGTCTTAACTTTAAAAGACATCGCAGAACAAATAACTAGCCTCAAGACTGAGAGACCTGTTCACATTAGCTGAGCAGAGAGTCTGCTGGCACTTAGCTGGGTTCAAATTCATAGCATTCGTTTCGATGTCTTACTATGGGATCGACCCCTTTCCTTAATTCTCAGAAAGATCTATCCCATTACGTCAATACTGATTGGCTTGTTATCGCGACGCATGCATCACCTATCCAATAAGTAGCTTGCGCCATGACGTAGCGCCATTCAAAAGCCCCCCCTTGCTCTGATTACTCTGATTACACCCACTAAAGCCAGAGTGAAAAAGCACTGCCACACCCTGATCCTGATAGCTCCACATTGGCCAGCGATGCACTGGTTGGCGGAGATGTATCAGCTCCTGAGGGGACGACCTTGGCAACTACCGCTTCGGGAGGACATGCTGTCTCAGGTAGGGGGCACGGTGTTCCACCCACACCCAGAGCACCTAAAGCTATGGGCCTGACCCGTGAGTGGTATAATTTGAACACAGCAGGGGCTCCCTCAGAATGTTATTAATACCATTCAGAGTGCTAGGGCTCACTCCCCTAGGTCCTTATATGACTGTACGTGGATAGTATTTGAGGAGTGGCGCTCCTCTCCTTTCAATGTCCTGTTGGGGAGATTTTGTCATTTCTGCAGGAGCTCATTGACAAAAGAAAGGCATTCTTCACAATTGAGGTATAGCTGACACCGTGGATCCAAGTTTGAAGAATTATGCCTTCTCACCTGCAAGGATACATTCATGTACGTTGACTCATCCTGTCTGGCTCTCGGTTGAGATCCACGTAGAAGAGAAGGAAATGCCGCCAACAGAGTGGTTTTGTTGCGGAGTGATTTCACAGGGATCCCAGTTGTGACTCCTCCTTCCTGGGGTGCTAGATGTCGTTAGTGTGGATTACATTTGCAGAGATGTTCATACCAACATCTGTGTACAGTTCATTTAATGTTCCATCCATGTTTCCAACCCATGGCTGGGGTCAGCACAATCCTCTTCAGGATCTTCAATAGGTGGGAGGTCAAAGCAACTTGCCTGAACTGGTTTGGGTCCCTCAATTGAGAGGCCTTGGGAACTAGAACCATGCAGAAGGATTTCCACAGGACAGGTCCTCTAGGCTGAGGCTAAGGTTGAAGATGTGCAGTAGCGCATCACAGAGCTGGATTGCGCATTCCCAGGGCAGTCTGGGGCCAATACCATCAAGGCCAGCTGCTTTCCTTGCTTTGATCCTCCTAAGCTTTCACCTCACCTGATCACATGGAAACGATGTGTTTGAAAACCATTTGTATTAACTGAGTTGTGAACAGTAATATCTTTTTTTTTTTTTTAAGATATTTTTTCGGCCCTAGTGGCCTTTATTTTTGACAGTAGGTAGACAGGAAAAAGGGGTAGAGAGAGGAGGAGAAATTCGGTAAATGTCGGCGGGTCCAAGACTCTAACCTGGGACAGCCACTACGAGGACTGTAGCCTCTGTATATGGTCGCGCGCCTAACCCCTACACCATCAGCGCCGCGCCCCGGTAATACCTGATAGTAAGTATGTATGTAAGTATGTAAGTATCTGATAGTTGCTACAAAAATGAAGTCTAGGATAGTTACAGAATATGCTCATTTTTTACTTAAAAAATTTTTATACAATCATTTATCATTTATTCAAACCATTAAATCCTAGTGAAGTAAAATTGTTTGGATGCATAGTTTATAATTTGGCCCAAAGTTATTTTGTATTGTATTGTTTTGTCTAATTCTGTTATCACATCTTGTTTTTAATGATCTCATTAGCTCTCTTTTAAAGCATTGATGGAAGGGTGTTATGGGCATCCAGCTTCGTCAAGCAGGCGACAGCCAGGAGCTTTAGTTTTTGTCGAATACAGCAAAGTCTTTTTCATTTGTAGTCAACGAGCAGTTACAATAAATGCTACATTCAATTTGAAGTGTGTTGCTTAGCTGAACTTACATTGTAAACAAACTTTTCCTCCATGGACCTTTTTATAAATAAATAACTGTGGTTTAGGAGTACATTTGATTTTCTTTTTTCTGTATAACTGACTGTTAGGATTAGCTGATCTGGGCTTACCGAGTGTGTTTTAGAACAGCAGTAACACAGAAACACACATAGGGAACTTTCTCCCGACTGATATGAACTAAATTTGTTTAGTTGGTCCCAACAACTGATGGTTGACAAAGATAACTGATTACCAAGTTTAATGCAAAATGTTTGGAGTTAGATGCCAACTTTCATTTTGCAGCCTGATTCCAGGATAGATTCAATTGAGAATGGGAATGGTCAACAGGCCGGTGAGGGTCTTCTAGTAGGTGAGTATGGTGGGGAAATTGAAGAATGTGATGAAAAGGCTGGTTTAAATGGCGTACAAGGCAATAACGCTGAGAATGGTAATTGCCTGGGTGGTGAGGTAGCTCTGCTGGGACAGGAGAGAAATGATTAGTACGTACCTGTAGATTGGAAGTGGAGAGAGAGAGTAGAAACAGGCAGATGTAAACAGTGAAGACTTGGAGAAACAATCCAGATTCCACAGCAAAAATCTCAGTGTTCATGTGAGGCAGGAGTTGAACAGAGAACAATCCTCCCCTTACTGGACTGGTGAGGGTGATGTTGGGGACATAAAAAAGGTTGGCAGAAAACCTGATAATCCACTTGGTCATTGACGAAAAACAAAATCCAAAAAGGGATGAGAGGCTGTGAGGAAAAGGTTCTTGAAACAAGGCATCTTTGAGAATTAACAAGGCAAGGTTGGAATGCTATGACTCGAGGCTACAAATAATCTGGCATGGAGCAGAGGAAATATGGGCTATATAAAGGAGAGCCATCAGGTGTGGGCAATGAGCTACTCAGCCAAAGAGCTGTAAACCTGCAACCACCATGCAAAAAGCGTGAACATAGCAAAGCATGATTAAACTATAACACTTGCTGTTTTTCTTTACAATTGCAACAATATGTGGGTGTGTGCTAAAGCTCTGCTCCTCAAACTCTTAGCATATTCTGTTTATTACAGCAGCACCTGCATAATAGTGCAGCCTACAGACAGAAATTCTGATATATAGATGGCAACCGTGGGGATCGTGGTAGGAGTCCATCCTGTAACTGGCAGGTTGGTGGTTTAACCCCCCGCTCTGTGAACAAGACAAACAAGAAAGTGGTTTCCAGATCGAATGTTGAGCTGGCCACTTCAGTAGGGTATCAGTGAATATGTGCATTTCCCATGTGTTGCTCTGGTGATTTCTCCCCTAACTCCAATCCTGTCACTGAATGTTAGGATGGTGACTAAATCAACAAAGGGTGTTTTATGGACCTCTTTTACTAATTTGAAATGTTAAAGGACACTACGTTCCATTACACTAGCATTAAATAAAGCAACCAACCTGACACAATTAGCTTCCCTGTCTCTCTGAGCCTAACTCTGTGCTCTTTGAAGCAAGCCCTAAAATATCTCTCCTCAGTCACCCACCCTTACCAATTCAGTCTCTCCATCTTGGGTCTTGCAGGCAAAATTAGGCAGCAAAATCCCAGTGCCTTTGCTTTTGTAAGCATTACACAGTGCAGTTGTGTGCATGCAAGTGTGTGTTAGAGTGGACGTGTAATGAACGTTTCATGTCAGTGTGTTTGTGCATGTCAGAAAATGGGTCTGGCCTTTATGTTCAGCTCTGCTGGTTGAGTGGACACTGTCCAGGATGATTAATTGAAAGTTCAGAAAAAATCTCTGTTAGAGTTTCGGAACCATCAAAGGGGAAAATTGGCAACATTGTCTAAGGCAGAATTCTTCACAGCCAACATTCATCATCTAGAGATAAAAGGTTAGATGGGTGGATATAGCTTCTGTGTGTGTGTGTTCTAGTGTGTGTGTTATTCTGTATTAAACCTGCCAAAATGGGAATATACTCTCTGAAAATGAATGATGTCAGTGTACTTTATCTGATTAATCTGAGTGCCATTATCAGGAATTGAAATAGAATTTTCCACCACCAGCCACAAACAAACAAAATAAACTAATTGTTTTTTTTAAGTTTCAGTTCTATAAAACAAATGCACATCAGCTTAACTCTCACAGTAGTTACATTTTTTCTCTATGAAGATAAATAACCATAAAAATGCTAAAATGTGCAATTTAAATGTAGTTTTACATAGTTTTTTGAAGATTTTATATTACACCATAGTTTTACAAATTTTAATTCTGACGCCTATTTGAACTAGTTTTTCAAATGATGGAATATGACAGATAATGACCCTAAATCAAGTCAAAATAATTCGAGGGATCTCTTGTGACCGATATTATTTATTATGGTCCCATGACCACATTTCGTTCCCACTGTTTAACAGAACTGATTTCACACTGAGGTTACAGGTAGACCTCTTTTAGACATGAATCAATGTTGTACAGGCAGAAAACTAACTCTACTAACTCTACAGTGTCAAACCTATATGTAACTGTTGGGTTTGACACTTAAGTAGTCAGATTAGGAACAGACTGAATACCAAGTGACACAGAGTGAAGAATGGGGTAGAAGAGTTTTCTGAATGTAATGATATTTGTCTGCTGCTACTCAGGTTGCTTTCAAAGCTGGTAAAATGAGTTCTGGTCTAGCTAGTGTTCCTTCTTAATGCTGACTTTTACACATAACAGTAATCTTGATGTAGAGACAGATATTTAATCTGCATTTTTGACAAAGCAAAATAGTTTGATCTAAACTAGGTCTAAGCTTTACCATTTATGTGGGATAACAACACATAAACAACAACAACAAAAAGGATAGCTGCTTTTGATTCAGTATGAATAAACTAATTCAGTACCCTTTTCATTGTGATTTTGCCATGATAATATCAATTTGTGGGGCAAAATGAAATTATAAATAGTGGTAAATGTGATATCAATTTTAGTAATTTGGACTGTAGTGGGAAAAGAAAACAAGCCTTATTTTCATCCAAGGTGTTGTTGAAGATTTCAGCTGTAGGCAGTTCAGTGACATTAAGATGCTAGAGACGGTGTTCAGTTTGTTTTGTTAAAATAAAAATGTTAGTTTTTCAAAAGCAATTGTGTCTCCAAACACAAATACTACATTTTTAATAGTGTCAGCACCTCTTGACTGAGTTGCTCATTTCACTTACATGATAAAGCACTGATAAAATATGTGCAGTTTATTTTATTTTTTTTAAGTTATTGACTTTATATCAACAATAAAATTATGACTGATGCAAATCTAGTATCAGGACCTATCCTGGACCAATACATTATTCGTTCATAATGAAGTGAGCTGTGATGTGTAGCTCCTCTAGTGGTGATGTTGTCATAGTAAACAACAGCCCCTGAGGTTTTATGTGTGTGTTAATCTCCCTTAATACAAGTCTACGTTGAGACTTCTAATTAATGCTTAAAAATCAATTTCAGATGTTGGATAGCCCCTCTTTGAGTTTAAGGGGACCCAAAATATTCTGAACAGTTTCAAAAAGAATTACTTTACAATCAGTTAGTCGGGGGGATTGCTAAAGGGCCCCAAATGAAATTTGGTCTACTGCAAACTGGCGAAGACACTGAAGACAAAATGTTCTCTATTTAACTTAAAGTTTACATTTACGCTTTACGCAAGAAATGTAACACCACATTACTACTTTCTCCTCTTTAGATAAAGGCAATATTATGATCATTGGGTGTCACCACTCAATTACACAGACTCCATCAATCGTGCGAGTTAGGTTTTAGTTTTTTTTTAGCTCTCAAAATTGTCCTGTTGTTATGTTCTTAAAGGTCTTGTCTTATCCTGTTCATTTATCTCTGTTTATAGTCTCTAAGGTGTTGCCATATTAGTTATTCCTTTGTGCTCAGTTTCTTTAGTTTATTCCTATGTGGTGTTACCTTTATATTCTAGTTTTTTCCTCTTGATTAGTGTTTCTGTTTATCTCTGCTCAGCAACTGTGTTTGTTAGTCTCCCTTCCCTGTTCCCTGGCTAGCCTTCTGCCCAAACTGATCCACATGTCCTCCACTCATTCCCCAGTATTTATGCTCACCTGTTGTCATTGCTCCTCACTTGATCCTGCCGTTTCACTCCCCATTTAAATGCCTGTGACTCTTCCTGTGTTCCTTGCCCTGGTTTCCTTGTGCCCTCCTGTAACTTATTTGTCTTTGTTTAAACATATATTATGATCATCCAAAGCTCCCGTCTGCACCTAGGTCCAACTCCATAACCACACGACCTGAGAGGCTGCTAAGAAAAATAGCCGCAGCTCAGCCGCAGTGTAACCCCCAATGGTCAGTTGTAGAAATTAAACACTGTTCTTCGGCTCTGATTGTGAACCTGCCACTGTGGCTTGTAGGCTGATCAAATTAAGCCACCATTTTATAAATTTACTCTCATTTGTGCTGTGTGCTAATTTCCATTCCCTGCCGGCGGGTGGGTAATAGTTGGATGGGTGAGGCGGATGTCGTTTCCAGTATGTGATGGGGGGTGGTCGGCAGCAACCAAACAGGATGGGCTATTTATAATGTTAACACCAAGACTGTTTCATTCATTCATTTGTCACCTTAGAGTTTGTTTTGGGAAAATGTGTGGTCAGTCCGATCTTCATGCACCTCAGCCAGAGTTCACTGTTCTGTAGAGGTCTTAAAATTCTTTCTGAGCATGAGTGTAATTAGTAACAAAAAAAAAAAGATTTGTTTGTGGACGCTTGTGTTGTGTATGTGTGTGTGTAAAAGAGTCTGTGAGTACACACACAGCACACACAGCATTTCTAGCCCACTTCACTCTGCAACATAGTCTCACAGCAGGTGGTTCATTACACGGCATGTAATTAGGTTGACTTGACTTTCTTCTGCTACTGATTACAGATACATATTGGTTTCAGTGGAGCGTGGAAACAAGATTTTTTAATTATTTTTATTTCAGTGGATTATTTGTCGCTTTAATCTACTGGGGTGTGTTTGCAACTCGAGTTTGCTGTGCCCTATTGGTCTTGTTTTGTGCATTAATTTGCTTTATTTTTTTGTTGACTAAGGCAGCAATGTGTCAAAGCTGCTTCAAAGAACATAAAAAATGTACATGCTAATGTCTGCAACATGCTGCTCTTGTCATGCTATGTAAAAAAACAACAAATTTGTTTTTTTATCGCCTTCCTGTTATTATTCAATCATTAATTATAAAAAGCTAAGCATTATTACCAGTGGAATTACATTTTTTACTTCAGTTTGTATTTTAGCTGTAAATGAACCAAAATCTGTAATTATGTTTCGTCAGCTGAAGGCATCAACTTGCAGCAGCATAAAGATTTATTATAAGGGAACATATTAGAACTCAGTATTACATGATCTTTTAGGATTGATTTTATGTGAAATACTAAAGGTCAAATTCTGGTGAATGTTAAACGTATTTTAAACTTTAACAAGATAAATAATTACCATGAATGAAATTATAAACTTCAAAATTCAAAAGTATGACTTAAAGCCACCTGGTTCTTCACTTTTCCTTAGACGTATGATTTTCCTTCTCTTGAGCGAAACCTGCTCTCCTTGGCTCTAATATTTCCAGGTATTTGATGAGTGGAATGAGGATGTGATCAGTTAACCTTTCCCCTCTGGCAATCACAGTCATGAGGTGACTCACTAAGTCCAGCCTGCCCTACATAAAGTTTTTGGCAGGAGCAGCTGGTGGCACAAAGGTAAACTGGAGGTAATTTTTTTTTTCTTAGGAATTGATTTATAATTACTGCATGTACTTTGATTAAGCATTAGATATTTGGAAAAATATGAAAATTAGACAAGCACAGTAAGTATAGTATTAAATCACTCTCACAATCAATAAGGTAATATATCAATAAGCAGTCTGAACAAAGCAGTCAGAAAAAAGCAACATAATTACTGTATAAATATCTAACATTAATCTGAGGGGAAATGCTAGGGGCAAAAAAAGATAAAGGGAACTTAAAGTTGTCTTATGAGCAGGCAACTTCTCACATCAGAATAACAATGACAGTGCCGGAAAAAAGAAGGTGCCTACTTTGTGGTCCGGAATCATGTTGGCTTACTCAGCGCAACTTCGGCTCATGTGGCTCCCAAGGTGGCTTTTCTCATCTCAGCTAATTGAAAACCTATGCACGGCAACTTGCTCAAACCCACAACTTTTAGATTGTTAAAACTAAAATTGGACATAAAAAAATAAAGGCTCTTAAAGAGTTAGTTCACAATTTTTTTGAGTGGTGTACTCTTAAGTTTTAGTAGTTCCTTTACCTGTAATAGAGAGATACTGTATATTACCTTGATTTTTTTGGAAGTTGTTTGGAGTAGTAAACGCTAACAGCTAGTCAGACATATACTGTGTGTCTTAGCCGACGTAGGCATTTTAACTGAAACTTAAAAGAGCAAAACTGAATCACGCTGAATGCATTAATGATAAAAAAAATAAACAAAACTTACAAAAATAGTCTTGCACGAGGAGATGAGACAGGAGGCACTGGAACAGGACCGGAGCAGGACCAGCCATGGAATGGAGAGATGAGGATCATAGCAGTGAACGGAAGAAAGTGAGGAACCAAGAGAAACCAGGAGCCTAAATACTCAGGCAAGAGTGGGGAAATGGCATCTGTGGCAGAGTGAAGGCGGAGCAGCTGAAGGAAGAAGACTAATTAACATTAATTGAGCTGAACAGAGATATAAGAAACTCATATCTAACAGAGAAATAACTAATTATACAAAGAATAGCAGGAACCATAACACAAAATCCTAAACAAATAGGGAACTTAACTAAATGCCTACGTTCACACTGCAGGCAAATGTGGCCCAAATCCAACTTTTTAGCCCATATGCAACCCCATTCAACTTTTTCATTGCAGTCAGAATGGCCCAGAGCCGATCTTTTTACCTCCAAATTATCCAAATTGTGCCACTTTTGTATGTGGTACTAAATCGGATATGTATCCAATAGTTTTCAAATGTCATACTTCATCCAACTTTCACGTCATTGTTGTTGAGGAAAATTTTAGTGCCTTGCTTAAGTTCCTTGGTTTGTGATCCAAAACTCTGCAGGACCTGATAAAAGTATTTGTTTTTCTGTTACAGACCTGATCTATGGCAAGGGTCAGGACAGATGGTTCTTTTTAGTCTTAGAGAGATGGCTCCTCAGCCTTCTCCAGAGCACTTACACTACTGGTCAAAGGTTTTAAAACCCCTTTCTTATTTAATGCTTTTCTTTATGTTTATGACTATTTGCATTGTACGTAGATTCTCACTGAAAGCATCAAAACTGTGAATGAACACATATGGTATTATGTTGCAAACAAAAAAATTGTAAAATAACTATAAAAATATGTTTTGTATTTTAGATTCCTTAAAGTAGCCCCCTTTTGCTGTGATGACTGAAATATTAACCTTTGGCCGTCTCTCAAGGAGCCTTTGGAAAGTTCTTTCAAGGCTCTTTGGAAAATTATTTAAGGTGACCACCTCATGAAGCTCCTGGAGAGAATGCCAAGAGATAAAAGCAGTAATCAAAGCAAAGGGTGGCTATTTTGAAGAATCTAAAATATAAAAATGTTTAGACTTATGTCACACTCTGTTTACCACATAATTACACGTGTGTTCATTCACAGTTTTGTTGCCTTTGGTGAGATTCTACAATGTAAAAAAGAGACCCATTAAGTGACAAAGTGTGTTTAAAATTTTTAACCGGTAGTGTACAGTATATGAAATAACATGTATGCCACAATGTGTGAGGTTCAATTTCCATTGTCAACATGTCTAGGAGAGAATTACAGCAGGTTTCACCTCGTCTCCCTCCGCTGTGAGTCTGGGTCCCATGAGAATCACCTTGAAAGCTGTTAAAGCTGTTATTGGGAGAACTTTTACTTTGTCTGGTCAGAATGATTTGGCGGCACTCCTGAGCACATGTCCAATGCTGCAAAAAAAATCCTTCTCTCTTGCAAGATTATAATAAATCTGATTCTGAGTGACAATCACCGGTCTCTGTCTTGTTAAAAAATAATTTTTCCACAACAATGTCCTGGCAGTTACTGTTCCACAAAAGGCTATCATAGTTAGTGTTCTTAATAATAACACAGCATCCATTATGACTTCCATAAACACTGTGCTGCAATGTGACGTCTACATTCTCCTTCTGTGCATGCCGGGTTGTGAACTTTGGGGTTGTGAACTATTCAGACTGAACTTTGATGGTGGTCTTATTTAATCAGTAGACAATAACACAAAAATATTGGATTACAGCAAAAAATCTGAATTGAGCTTCAAGACCTGGAGTGTAAACATAGCCAATGAGAAGCAAAGAGAAAGAACTGAAAAAAAAAACACAACCTAAAGAACATAACAGAGAAGAAATGATCAGAAGCACTCACAAAAGAAAATGAAAACCCAAAGCCTCAAGATTGTGAGAATATTAGCAGATAAGAATAGTCCACACCTTTACAACAGACCAATACAAATATTGTAAATGTATCAAGATCACACAAAATACATGAACTTAATTTGATTACAATTATTATTCAAAACAGTCACTACTAAAAATATGTTTTCTGCCAATAAAAATCATATTTTAGCAACTCCTTTAGCAACTCCTTGGACATTATTAACAGCTTTCAGCTGAAACTTCACAGCCCCCACTGTCTTGTGCCTTTTCATGCCTCTATATCAACACCTAAAGCCCCCAGGACAACTGCACTACTTTTTTCTTTCGCTCAATGCATTACTAGATAAATTTGCAAGGCTCTTCTAAAACCAGATGGCACTCCTAAAACATGTAGCTTTTGCTCCCAATTTAAATTTTTCCAAGCTTTAAACTCTGAAAATATTTTTTTTGGATGTGGATGTGTGGCTTCGTCACTTATCTATAAGCCAAACAAACAAGCATTGCTTTTGCATAACACTCAAGAAACCAATGTACCAGTTTCACTGATGTTGAAGAAGAGTTCTGAGTTCCCAAACACTTTATCTAAATGACTATTAGACCTGATTTAGATGTACTGGACAGCTACATCTCCAGCCTCCTCACTTGTCGAAGTGTCCATGGGCAAGACACTAACTTCCCCAACTTGCCCCATGTGTGATTAACGAATGCAACTGCCATTTCTAAAGGTTTTTTCTCATTTTTTTTTAAATAGTATATAATAATCATAACTGATCTTTGCTAGTGAGGGGGCTTTAAGGTTACAGGCTCTGTCCATCGTGCAAGGACCTGTAACTTTTATCAAAATTTTTAGCTCAGTTTGTGATAGAGAGTTGCCTTGGAATTCTATGCTAAACCCAATATTTTAAATCCAAAAATGAAAAGTAATATTAATATAAGGAAGCTAGAGCAAAAATAAAGTGAGTGTTTAAGTTATTGTGACCTTAGCTTACTGCATATTACAAGGTAATACATAAGTGAAAAACGTCTTCCAATGTCAAACATCTAAATAACAGAAAGCTAGGAAATTTTGAACAATCGCTCACTTAACATGGCACTGTTTTAACACTAGGTGGTTCTGTTTTGTGTCTGTGGTCCCTAGGGGCATGTTTGTTTGTGTTTTTTGTAACCTCAGGAGTTACAAAGCACTGAAGAAAAGCTTGCAAACTAGTAGGCAAAAATTAAGACAAATTGCAAGAATTCATTTAATAAATACACAATAGTCCAGCCCCCCCTTGAACCGCCACCTTAACATGGTGGAGGGGTTTGAGTGCTCGAATGATCCTAGAGGTTGTGTTGTCTGGGGCTTAAATGCCCCTGGTAGGGTCTCCCATGGCAAACAGGCTCTAGGTGACGGGTCAAACAAAGAGCGGTTCAAGAATCCTTCATGAGGACTAGTAGATCGAGGCACGTGACGTCGCCTGGTACGGCGGAGACAGGGTCCCACCCTGGAGCCTGGCCAGGGGTCAGGACTCGCCAGAGAGCAAAAATAAAGTGAGTGTTTAAGTTATTGTGACCTTAATTTAATGAATATTATAAGGCAATACATAAGTGAAAAACGTCTTCCAATGTCAAACATCTAAATAACAGAAAGCTAGGAAATTTTGAACAATCGCTCACTTAACGTGGCACTGTTTTAACACTAGGTGGTTCTGTTTTGTGTCTGTGGTCCCTAGGGGCATGTTTGTTTGTGTTTTTTGAAACCTCTATCAGGAGTTACAAAGCACTGAAGACAAGCTTGCAAACTAGTAGGCAAAAATTAAGACAAATTGCCAGAATTCATTTGATAAATACACAATAGTCTAGCCCCCCCTTGAACCGCCACCTTAACGTGGTGGAGGGGTTTGAGTGGTCGAAAGTTCCTAGAGGCTATGATGTCTGGGGCTTAAATGCCCCTGGTAGGGTCTCCCATGGCAAACAGGCTCTAGGTGACGGGTAAAACAAAGAGCGGTTCAAGAATCCTTCATGAGGACTAGTAGATCAAGGCATGTGATGTCGCCCGGTAAGGCGGAGCCAGGGTCCCACCCTGGAGCCTGGCCTGGGGTCGGGACTCGCCGGAGAGCGCCTGGTGGCCGGGTTGCTCCTCGCAGGACCCGGCCGGGCCAAGCCCGAATGAGAGATGCTGCGCCATCCCCCAGTGGGCCCACCACCTGCAGGGGGAAACGTGAGGGACTGGTTCAAAGAGGATTGGGCGGCAGACGAACGTGGAAACCTCAGCGGCCCACTCCCCGGATGCTTAGGTTGGCTCTAGGCACGTGGAATGTCACCTCGCTGGGGGGGAAGGAGCCTGAGCTTGTGCGGGAGGTCAAGAGATATCGACTAGAAATAGTCGGGTTCACCTCCATGCCCAGCGTGGGCTCTGGGACCCATCTCCTCGAGAGGGGCTGGGCTCTCTTCTTCTCTGGAGTGGCCCGCTGGGAGGGGCGGCGGGCTAGGGTGGGTTTGCTTGTTGCCCCCCAGCTCAGCTGTCTCGTGTTGGGGCTTACCCCAGTGGATGAGAGGGTCCTATCCCATTGGGTTGGGGACAGGTCTCTGACTGACGTTTCGGTCTACCGGCCGAGCGGAAGTCCGGAGTACCCAGCCTTCTTGGCATCCCTGTCGGGGGTGCTGGATAATGCCCCTCCTGGGGACTCCATTATTCTGCTGGGGGACTTCAGTGCCCACATGGGAAACAACAGTGACACCTGGAGAGGCGTAATCGGGAGGAATGGCCTCCCTGATGTGAATCCGAGTGGTGCTTTGTTATTGGACTTCTGTGCTAGTCACCATGTTCAAAAATGAGCGTGTCCATCAGTGCACTTGGCACCAAGAAACCCTAGGCAGGAGGTCAATGATCGACTTTGTTATCATCATACCTTCGGCCACATGTTTTGGACACTCAGGTGAAGAGAGGGGCTGAGCTGTCTACTGATCACCACCTGGTGGTGAGTTGGATCCGCTGGAGGAGGAGAAAGCCGGACAGACTTGGCAGGCCCAAGCGCATAGTGAGGGTCTGCTGGGAACGTCTGGCAGAGCCCTCGGCCAGGGATTTATTCAATTCCCACCTCCGGGAGAGCTTTGACCAGATTCGAGGTTGGAGACATAGATTCCGAGTGGTGGACACTGGCAGTAAGAGATGCTATCAAGCTGAAGAAGGAGTCATATCAGCTGTGGTTGGCTTGTGGGACTGCTAAGGTGGCTGACAGGTTCAATTCAATTCAGTTTTATTTATATATTCAATTCCCACCTCCGGGAGAGCTTTAACCAGATACGAGGCCGTAAGGTCTGTAGTGACTGTCACGGCGGCAATCCAACAACCCGGTGGTGGACACCGGCAGTAAGGGATGCTGTTAAGCTGAAGAAGGAGTCCTATCGGCTGTGGTTGGCTTGTGGCTCTCCTGAGGCGGCTGACGGGTACCGTGAGGCCAAGCGTGCCACGGCCCGGGCTGTGGCAGACTATGTCTCTTGGCTGGCCTGGGAACGCCTTGGGATCCCCCAGGAGGAGCTGGAGGAGGTGTCTGGGGAGAGGGACGTCTGGGTGTCTCTGCTGAGTATGCTGACCCCGCGACCCAGTCCCGGATAAAGCGGAAGACGACGAAAACGAGTACGAGTACGAATACGAGTACGAGTACGACGAGTACAATAGTCTAGCCATAGGACACCATTATATCTCCATTAGCCTTTCCATGATCTACTGCTCCCACTCCCACAGCTGTTGAATTACCAAAAACCCAATCTTTGCGGACTGCAGATGAAGAACAATATAGAGACAATAAAAGGCCAGATTTGGGTGAATTCAAAACTTGACTCATGAAAATGTAAAAGTATTTTGTACAGTCAATTTGGTGGTAGAAAGTGATTGTGTAATTGGTGATGATATATTATAACTGGCATAACTTTAAACTAAAGGACTTTAAAATAAACCTTACAGTACGGTGAATGAACAGAACAAAATATTCTGATAGATTTGTATATTAGTACAGTATTAATTAGGTCATCAAGTTACCTCGTCGGGAATGTTAAAATGCTTCAAATGAGCTCCAGTTACACTTGGTCCCTAAACCTGACAGAAAATGTCAGCTTGGTCAGTGCTGCACGCTATCCTGTCTATGTGAGCACTCACCCTTTAAGTTAGGCTTTTCTACTTCAGGCTGAAGAGATTTAAAGATCTATACTTTGTCAAAGCTGTTTCTTCAACTGCTCTCTTTGAGAAAATTGACCTTTTTTAGCTCTACATAATACACGTTTTGCCATCTTTCATTTCAATGTAAAATGAAAATATTCCCAAAAATTTTTCACAATGTTTAAGGATTCACAACAACAGTTATGAAAGACTTGACAATATGCAAATATGCTTTAACTCACAGCATTCACTGGGTCTCTGAGAGGTTCCTGTGAATATTTGTTTTAAACATATACAGCTTGCCATCCAAGAAACAGTTGCAAAGGTGAAACAGTATGTATTTTAAAATGACCATTCCCAATATTTACTAACTGATTCTGCTATTTGGTTTGCTGAGTGCTTTCTAATATTTAATTTAATAAAATGAGATTAAACTCTCCTACCACACACTTACCACTAAAATGTATAGCTAGTTGAATAAGCGTTTATGTCATAACTTTCTGTGTTCATCTATTTTCTTTTCACTCACTGCAGCTTTTTTTAATCACTTTTGACATTTAATGCTTTACACACTAAAGGTACTTACTGATTATGTTCTCGCTCCGTTTTGCTTACACAATGTTCTTCAACATTTTCTAACATTGCACTGCTCGATTAGTGTCATAGAAAAACAAAACATTAAGACTCAGTTGCAAAACAGCAACAGAAGAGGAGATAAACTGAAAAAATAAGACAGAGGGAATGAGGCATAACAAAGAAAACTAACAAACAGAGGATTGAGTCAAAAGAAATGAGCTCAGGTATTCGTAGTCACGGCACCAAATAAAATATGAAATAATGACAACTGAACTGTAGGTATTGAAAAGTATCATCCACACTGTAAACGTGTGAATAAGCATCTAACCATATTAAAAATCTGCTACAGCAGTGTACAGAGCAGATGCTTTTTGTCCCTGTTAAAATATTCTGCCATTATATTTACTATATTTGCAAATACTTGGAAATATATTTTTTGCTGGGCTATAGTGCTGTATTATTGCTTAGACAGACTGCTCTTGCAAGTTTTACATAACGCCTGTAGGTATATTACTAATTTACAGAATGTAGGAATAAGATATTTATGTGATATGTGTGCTACTACACATGAGATCTTGATCAAGGTCACTAACCAGATTGCAGTCCTGATCCATACAAAACCAATGCCGTATACGGAGCTTGGTCAACTAATACATCGGAATGCAGCAATTCTGTTTCAACACAGTCACCTTTATCATATGTACATTAGTTTATTTTAAGTTAGACGGCTATTGCCTCCTTTATGACAGCTGTATTATGGTGGCTTTTGATTGATGGCAGGGTGGGCTCTACTAGTTTACAGTTGCATTCAGTGCACTAAACAGAGAGAGAGAGAACGAGCACGCAGAGAGCTGAAGAAAAACAAATCCGTTGGTAAGCATGGAAAATTGTCTTGGCCTGCTTTAAAATGAGAAATATTTTCATGGAAAATCAGAACTTTATTTCAGAATGGGTGGACTCAAACATGTTTATTCTTCCTCTGGGGAACTCAAAGCCAGCCAGTCTTATTTGTTCAGATACTGCTGCAGTTTTCAAGTGGCACTATGAAGAAAACAGAAATCCTTTGACAGCTCCTGACAAATTAAATCTGTAGTAAGGCCACACAAAATGATAGACAAATAAAAGTATGACACGTTGGTGAAATTATCGCACTGTCCTCGATTGCTCACCAACATGCAAACAAATGGACAGATAAGGCTTCCTGGATTTTGGGCAAAAATAAAAACCTTTTGTTAAAAGCTCCAAAAAAAACAGTTATGAATAAGTCAAACAAATCCTCTTGTCAGCATCTTCATTCAGCAGAAAGGTTAAAATATTACCCTGAAATGTACTGTGACAGCTGCTAGATGAAGCTATTTATAAGGCAACATGTGTAAGTTTGGCTACAGATGATTCAACTAATTAATCTGAAAATGTACGACTATTAGTTGCTGTTGGATTCTTTATAATAGGGAAAAGTGTGCTTTAATGCTGTACTTTTTTGTTGTTTGAATGTAAAATGTAAGAAAAAAAAAGGATGCTGAAATAGTATATAATTGTTTTTCAAAGAGCTGTTTACCTTCTTTGAACACAAACAGATTTGCTTGACACTAGAAAAAAAGCACTTATCTTTTTTTTACATTATTTAGTATAAAATGAAGTTTTGAAATAAACAATATTTAAATATAATCATGTGCCTTGTATCTATGTCTGAGTTTCACTTTTAGAAATCAATTCTAAGAACTGCCATCCATCCATCCATCCATCCATTTTCTATTCCTGTTTCTTCCATACCAGGTCACGCGGGAGCTGCTGCCTATCTCCAGCAGTCTAAGGGCGAGAGGCGGGGTACACCCTGGACAGGTCGCCAGTCCATCACAGGGGAACACAAAGACATACAGGACAAGCATGCACAGACCCATTCTCACCTCAAGGCAATTTAGAGAGACCAATTAACCTAACAGTCATGTTTTTGGACTGTAGGAGGAAGCCGGAGTACCCGGAGGGAGCCCACGAATGCCTGTGAGAGCATGCAAACTCTTCCTTTAGAAATAAAAAATACATAAAGAAATTAAATACATTAACTTTACAGAGACAAACTTAAAGTATGACAAAAATCTAAACCAGCAAAGTTATTGGGCTAGACTGACTACAAAATGAACTGTGCATTCAGAGCATAAAAAGCTATTTATACCAAGCATACAAAAATAATATCACAAGAATATCAAGAATAATATCACAAGTTATCAAGAGTCGCAGAAGAATATGAAGTCTCTACATCAGTGCAACTCATTAATCTGTCAGAGTCATGACTTATAACAATGTTATAGATATGACAGAGGCTCTAAAGCTGTCCCCTACTGTGAGTGGTATGTCATAAACTATTTCAACCACTTAAGCTTGCTGCTGTGGTAGTAATACGTCAGTGGAGCTGTACCACAGTGTCCCATGTATTTGTAACCACCTCCTTCAGACAATAGCATTGGGCTAGAATGTATTTTACCATTTTGTCTCTAATGCAAGCAATCCTTCTGTGGCAGATTCTGAGGTGTAAAACCCAAAAGCTTGTTACATCATGGGTGAAATGTCAGGGTTGTTGCCTCACAGATTTTAGGTCTGAGCAGAAATGTTCCCCTCAATGGTTAACTGCTTTTTTCATTAGGCACTTTTTAAAAATCGACTAATGCAAAACTGTATAGGAGCAAATAGTTGAATCTCTTGGTTACTTAATTGTTAGCAAGTGAAGACTAACTGTTTAAAAAACAATTTCCTGTTTTGGAATTTGTGGGGCTTTTGCTTTTATGAACCTCTCTTACAATGTCATGCTTCAATTTTTTTTACTAGCAGCATTTCAGTCTGAAAAAAACTGTTGAAAAACTGTCAAATAATTATCAGGTATGATATATTAATAATTAGTAGCTGAATTATTTAGAAGACAAGGCCATGTCCACTGTCCACTGAACTCTCTTTAAGCATTTAGCCTAGCAATTTGATTGAAACTTACTCAGTGCAGACAGAGCGTCTCCATGGATGAAATCAAACATCCGGGTACCAGCCCTTGTGCAATGTCCAGGCCCCCTTTTGGGGGAAGTAGACCTTACAGTTTAAACATTGTCTGGGTATTCGAGCACCTATAACCTGCAAAATGTGTTTAATTGTTTTAGTTGTTATTGCACTGGACAGAAGTTACACTGAATCTTACTTAAACCATAGCATTTATATTTGCACGATAGATAGATAGATAGATAGATAGATAGATAGATAGATAGATAGATAGATAGATAGATAGATAGATAGATAGATAGATAGATAGATAGATAGATAGATAGATAGATAGATAGATAGATAGATAGATAGATAGATAGATAGATAGATAGATAGATAGATAGATAGATAGATAGATAGATAGATAGATAGATAGATAGATAGATAGATAGAATCTTTGAGACCAATCTCCTTTTCTATATTAGTGTTACTCCCGTTCAGTTATTTTAATTTATTAAGGTGGAAATATAAAATGAATTCATAATTTCCTGTAGGACATGACCACGAACCATGACCAGTAAACAAAAAATAATTAATTATGTATTTATTGAAGATAAAAATAGATCAGTTCATTTGATGTCAACATTTAGATTTTCATTAAAAAAATTTACATATAAGGAAAATCTAAATGTTGACATCAAAATTCACATATACCCCTCCTTGAACCGCCACCTTAACCTGGTGGAGGGGTTTGAGTGTTCAAATGATCCTAGAGGCTATGTTGTCTGGGGCTTAAATGCCCCTGGTAGGGTCTCCCATGGCAAACAGGCTCTAGATGATTGGTCAGACAAAGAGTGGTTCAAGAATCCTTCATGAGGACAAATATATCAAGGCACGTGACGTAGCCCGGTACGGCGGAGCCGGGGTCCCACCCTGGAGCCTGGCCTGGGGTCGGGACTCGTCGGAGAGCGCCTGGTGGCCGGGTTGCTCCTTGCGGGACCTGGCCAGGCCAAGCCCGAATGAGAGACGCAAGGCCATCCCCCAGTGGGCCCACCACCTGCAGGGGGAACCGTGAGGGACCGGTGCAAAGAGGATTGGGTGGCGGACGAAGGTGGAGACCTCAGCGGCCCGATCCCCGGATGCTTAGGCTGGCTCTAGGGACGTGGAATGTTACCTCGCTGGGGGGGAAGGAGCCTGAGCTTGTGCGGGAGGTTGAGAGATATCGACTAGAAATAGTCGGGCTCGCCTCCACGCACAGCGTGGGCTCTGGAACCCATCTCCTTGAGAGGGGCTGGACTCTCTTCTACTCTGGATTGGCCCACGGGGAGAGGCGGCGGGCTGGGGTGGGTTTGCTTGTTGCACCCCCAGCTCAGCCATCTCGTGTTGGGGTTTACCCCGGTGGATGAGAGGGTCGCATCCCTGCGCCTTCGGGTCAGGGATAGGTCTTTGACTGTTGTTTCGGCCTACGGGCCGAGCGGTAGTGCAGAGTACCCAGCCTTCTTGGTGTCCCTGTCGGGGGTGCTGGATAGTGCCCCTCCCGGGGACTCCATTATTCTGCTGGGGGACTTCAACGCCCACGTGGGAAACGACAGTGACACCTGGTGAGGCGTGATCGGGAGGAATGGCCTCCCCGATCTGAATCCGAGTGGTGTTTTGTTATTGGACTTCTGTGCTAGTCACGGATTGTCCATAATGAATACCATGTTCAAGCATAAGGGTGTCCATCAGTGCACTTGGCACCAGGACACCCTAGGCAGGAGGTCAATGATCGACTTTGTTGTCGTATCATCAGACCTTCGGGCGCATGTTTTGGACACTCGGGTGAAGAGAGGGGCTGAGCTGTCCACTGATCACCACCTGGTGGTGAGTTGGATCCGCTGGAGGAGGAGAAAGCCGGACAGACTTGGCAGGCCCAAGCGCATAGTGAGGGTCTGCTGGGAACGCCTGGCGGAGCCCTCGGCCAGGGATGTATTCAACTCCCACCTCCGGGAGAGCTTTGACCAGATTCCGGGGGATGTTGGAGACATAGAGTCCGAGTGGACCATGTTCTCCGCATCTATTGTCGATGCTGCTGCCCGTAGCTGCGGCCGTAAGGTCTGCGGTGCCTGTCACGGTGGCAATCCCAGAACCCGGTGGTGGACACCGGCAGTAAGGGATGCTGTCAAGCTGAAGAAGGAGTCCTATCGGCTGTGGTTGGCTTGTGGGACTCCTGAGGCGGCTGACGGGTACCGTGAGGCCAAGCGTGCTGCGGCCCGGGCTGTGGCAGAGGCAAAAACCCGGGCCTGGGAGGAGTTCGGTGAGGCCATGGAGAAGGACTACCGGTCAGCCTCGAAACGATTCTGGCAAACCGTCCGGCGCCTCAGGAGGGGGAAGCAGTGCTTCGCCAACACTGTTTATAGTGGGGGTGGGAGGCTGCTGACCTCGACTGGGGACATTATCGGGCGGTGGAAGGAGTACTTCGAGGATCTCCTCAACCCTGCCATCATGCATTCCCTGGTGGAAACAGAGGCTGGGTACTCGGGGTTGGACTCTTTCATCACCCAGGCTGAAGTCACCGAGGTGGTTAAAAAGCTCCGCAGTGGCAAGGCTTCGGGGGTGGATGAGATCCGCCCTGAGTACCTCAAATCTCTGGATGTTGTGGGGCTGTCATGGTTGACACGCCTCTTCAACATTGCATGGCGGTCAGGGACAGTGCCTCTGGACTGGCAGACCGGGGTGGTTGTCCCCCTTCATAAGAAGGGTGACCGGAGGGTGTGTTCCAACTACAGGGGGATCACACTCCTCAGCCTCCCTGGTAAGGCCTACGCCAGGGTATTGGAGAGGAGAGTCCGGCCGATAGTCGAACCTCGGCTTCAGGAGGAGCAGTGTGGTTTTCGTCCCGGCCGTGGAACACTGGACCAGCTCTATACCCTCTACAGGGTACTCGAGGGCTCATGGGAGTTTGCCCAACCGGTTCACATGTGTTTTGTGGACCTGGAGAAGGCATTCGACTGTGTCCCTCGTGATGCCTTGTGGGGGGTGCTCCAGGAGTATGGAATCGGGAGCCCTTTATTAGGGGCCATCCGGTCCCTGTACGAACGGAGCAGGAGTTTGGTCCGCATTGCCGGCACTAAGTCGGACCTGTTCCCGGTGCATGTTGGACTCCGGCAGGGCTACCCTTTGTCACCGGTCCTGTTCATAACTTTTATGGACAGGATTTCTAGATGCAGCCAAGGGCCAGAGGGGGTCTGGTTTGGGGACCAGTGGATTTCGTCTCTTCTTTTTGCAGATGACGTGGTCCTGCTGGCCCCCTCTAGCCAAGACCTACAGCATGCGCTGGGGCGGTTCCCAGCCGAGTGTGAAGCGGCTGGGATGAGGATCAGCTCCTCCAAGTCAGAGGCCATGGTACTCAACCGGAAAAGGGTGGCTTGTCCTCTTCAGGTTGGAGGGGAGTTCCTGCCTCAAGTGGAGGAGTTCAAGTATTTCGGGGTCTTGTTCACGAGTGAGGGAAGAATGGAGCGGGAGATCGACAGACGGATCGGTGCGACTGCCACAGTAATGGGGGCGCTGTGCCGGTCCGTTGTGGTGAAGAGAGAGCTGAGCCGAAAAGCGAAGCTCTCGATTTACCGGTCGGTCTACGTTCCTACCCTCACCTATGGCCATGAACTTTGGGTCATGACCGAAAGAACGAGATCCCAGATACAAACGGCTGAAATGAGCTTCCTCCGTAGGGTGGCCGGGCACTCCCTTAGAGATAGGGTGAGGAGCTCGACCATTCGGGAGGGGCTCGGAGTAGAGCTGCTGCTACTCCACATCGAAAGGAGCCAGTTGAGGTGGCTCGGGCATCTATTCCGGATGCCTCCTGGACGCCTTCCTCGGGAGGTGTTCCAGGCACGTCCCACCGGGAGGAGGCCCAGGGGACGGCCCAGGACACGCTGGAGGGACTATGTCTTTCGGCTGGCCTGGGAACGCCTTGGGCTCCCCTCGGAGGAGCTGGAGGAGGTGTCTGGGGAGAGGGACGTCTGGGTGTCTCTGCTGAGTCTGCTGCCCCCGTGACCCGGTCCCGGATAAAGCGGAAGACGACGAGTACGAGTACGAGAAATTCACATATATAAACATCAGTTTAAGGACTTTTTAACTTATAGAGTTGTGGCACTTTTGGTTTCCCGTACTTGCTGAGTGGTCCAAACCCTTCTTTGCCTGTGTGACTTGTTTAAATTTGAGAGATTGGAAAGCGAACCACAGGTAGGTTATACCTGCGGCTTGAGGCATGTTTCTCAGATGACAGTAGAGGTATCAGTTCTTTAATTTGAAGTGATGGAGCAGCGCCCTGACTCAGAGTGGACGTATAGCTTGAAGCTGCAGATTTTCTCTCTCCATGCCTGTAGTGCACCGAGCATTTTATACTTTTCTGGAGCGGCTTAACGAACCCAATGTCAGAAGCTGTGTCAGCAGCCAAACCATTTTTGTGTTTGGGGTCGTGGGCTTCAGGTGGGTTCTTGAACACTACTGCAAGGACAATTAGGAAGACAAAATAAAGATTTTATTTCATTTCAATTAGAAAATAATGTTCTGGACCATAATTTTCTTAGAAATAAAACTGATAGTAACAGCAGGTGAACTGAGCCAAATGAATTGGTTCTCAGAAAATAACCATAATTTCCATCACAATTTTTTTGTGTAATTTGTGTCAAAGTTTACATCTGTGTGATACCACAAAGCTAGAAAGATGTTGCGTGAAACTTTCTCCACATAAAACACAAGTGGAATGATTCACCTACTCCCCAACACTGTAAAACCAAGGCTAAAAGAGTGCTGATGAACTAGAAGTCTGTGGGATTCTGACAAAATCATACCTCAGTCAACATTTGAGACAGAGGCATGTAACACCAATATCGTAACACTATGTACTTTATAAATGAAAGAATACCCATCTCAAGTAAATAATAACAGTCAGTAAAATCTGTATGCCTCTTGTAAATTAGATGGATTTACACATTTTCTACATTTTCAGCACATGTACATAATTTTAAATAAACTTTCCGTTTTGATTTCATTGATCCTTCATAAAAACTGACAATCAAGAATCTGTGGCCTGTTGATTTTTACACTTGAGGTCACATTTATATAACTTTAAAACCTGAAAAATTGCATTTCAGATAAATATTAAAGCTGACAGCAAACTGACAGCGGAACTAATTGCATACATCTTACTCATCATTAAGAAGGAACTGCAATTAGAAGCAATTGGTGTTTATCAGTTTCTAGGTGTTGCTAAGAAACTGTCAAAGGCTTCAGAGTTATGCTCTGCTCACCATTAACAGACACATCCATATTCCTGCTCCAAATGGCCACTGTCTCTTTTTTTAAATATCTGATTTCTGTTTAGAGCCTGGTAGTGCAGCTGGAACCATATTCAAATATGAATGTTGTTAGGACCCACAGCCATGGTGTACAACATAAAATGCGGTACGAACTTTTCTGGAACCTCCAAAATACATTGCATTAACCTACTTCCGGCACAGCCAGGAAAAGGGGTAATGGCGGACTTCCCATGATGCCACTGTCCGTATAAAACTGCCACCTTTCCAATGGATCGATCGCTTCCACACTGCTCCCCTGTGGGACTGGACAGGAGAGACAGCGCGCTAATGTATCTTTGCTGCAAACAGACATAACTCTTCAAACTGGATCCAAGAGTGTCATAAGATCCCGCGATCATATGCACTAAGTTAAGTACAAATGAATTACTGTATGTGTATCCGGTCTATTCATTCATTAATGGGGTAATTAAGGTACAAGCGTTGCTTGACTTTCTCTCTGAGATCTACAGAAGCAAACTGTTCCAGGGAGTTCCCAGCAGAAACCCTGTCTCTATGACGCCGAGTGGAGCGGTTTTCCCAGTCTGAAGGAGGGACAGAGCGAGCCGCATCACCGTGGTTTCTGTAACTGTGCAGTTTTGGTTGGCCCGACAGAGCGAGCCGCCCCTACCCACCTGCTACGGAGGTTAGCTGAAGCTAACCCTTTGTTCACAGTGCTTCACAAAGCTGTCTTCAAACTTTGTCGTCACCCTGACAACTCCTCCTCAGCACAGTTCATACAAGGTTAGGGGTTTGGCCAGAGAGAAGTGATTTAGGATGAAATGATCTAAACGTTTTAATTTTATGAAGTTTGGTTTTGTTTGTGTTGAACTCAGCTATCTTGATGCTAGCAGGCTATCTGCTCAGTACGTGCTCAGTTTTGTGTTCTGTGTTTGTGTGTTTTTAAAGTTAAGACAAACTTTATTTAAAGGGTGATTTTAAACACAGAAAATTGATCATAACGCGCCATCCGCGCTTATGCATTTTAACCCTTTTATTAACGGTATTTTAAAAGGTGTGTGTTTGATTCTGGTGCTAAGCTATAAGCTTCTTTTGTTAACTTTAATTGCTAACAGCTAGGAACACGTGGTTGGATACTTAAGCCCATTTCTCCAGAAAGAGTTGGTTCTTTTCCAAAATATTTTCCTAAATATTTTACTATTGCCTTAATAATATTTCCTTAAATATTATTTTAATAAAGGCAGCCAATGAGACACCGTTGAGAATTAGTCATCCAGAAGGTTGGTTTTATTCAGCAGATCATTCTTTAAAACATTATTTTATTAAAATAAAATTTTATCTGATCTTGCATTATGAATGGTTGTCTAAAGGTATGCTGATTATTGCCTAAGTTGGTTCCAAGACTAACTTAACTTCATTTCCAGATTCGTCAAGATAATCCTTGGTTCTCAAACATAAACATTGCATGGTAATGTTGCATCACTCTTTTGGTCATGGTTTTCAATCATCTTTAATCAACTTGTTTATATTGTACTTAGCCCATTAGTCTTCCCTATTCTTTACTTTTGCTTGGTAGTTAGTTGGATTGTTTTAGCATGGTGAAGAGTTTGTTGATTGAAATATGTTTGACTTTGAGTTGACTTATTTTTGCTAATAAATTCTTGTATTTTAAGAAATTGTGTGAATTCATTCCATGTGTGTGCAGAGTTTTGCTGTTCAATAATGTCAGAGCTTGGCTCACACTTTTCGATTTTGTCCTAATACCATCGCCTTACTGGGCTGGTATTCACAGGACAACCCTTAACAGACTGAAATATTATTTGATGAAATATTAAAGTATTAAATATTAAATTATATATTCAGATTCATAGTCACAACAATGTGATTGTTTCACAACCTACAGAGACTTCTTTATTCTTCGTTGTTTTTGTTACCAGTGAAACACTAAAGTCAATATATCCTTCCTGTGTAGCAGAGTCAGTATATTGAGTCTTTACCTGACTGAAACGAAGTTCTGTTGTTTCATAATTGTACCTCTTTGACTTGCTGCAGTATTGATCAGGGCCTGTATGCTCAAAGATTCTCAGCGTCCTCTCAGAGAGCTCCTATCTTAGCCTAAAAATTCCTGACAAGGAGTCTCAGCTTCAGACTAATTCAACTGGCTGCTGAGAGCAACTCTGAGCGGGGACGGAGGGCAGAAATTCCTATGCTGAAGGAGGTGTGGTTGACCCTGTTGCAAGGCGCTGTCTTCTTAAGAGCTGTGATTGGTTGTTACAAAAGATAAAACAAAAAACAAGTGCGCTCCTTTTAATCAATGGAGAGAAATTAACCATTCCTCGAATTTAGACTGGATTAATAAAATGCTAAATTATGATGACAGAACTTAGCTATGTTGTGATTATGAATATGAATATATTATTTAATATAAATACTTTAATAAATATATTATTAAATAATATTTCGGTCTGTTGAGGGTTGTCCTGTGAATACCAGCCCAATAAGGTGGTGGTATTAGGACAAAATTGAAAGGGATGAGCCAAGCTCTGGCATTATTGAAAAGCAAAACTCTGTACACACACAGAATGAATTCACACAATTTCTTAAAATACAAGAATTTATTAACAAAAATAAGTCAACTCAAAGTCAAACATATTTCAATCAACAAACTCTTTACTATGCGAAAACAACCCAACTAAACTACCAAGCAAAATGGTAGTTTAATGGGCTATGTACAATATAAACAAGTTGATCAAAGATGGTTGAAACCATGACTGAAAGAGTGATGCAATATTACCAAGGATTATCTTGAATCTGAAGATGAAGTTAATTTAGTCTTGGAACTAACTTAGGCAATAATTGGTATACCTTTAAACAACCATTCACAATGCAAGAGCAGATAAAACATTATTTTAATAATAATAATAATAATAATAATATTTTAAGGAATGATTTGCTGAATAAAACCAACCTTCTGGATGACCAATTCTCAACGGTGTTTAATTAGCTGCCTTTATTTATTAAAATAATATTTAAAGAAATATTTAAGGAAATATTATTTTGAATAAGAACCAAATCCTTCTGGAGAAGTGGGGCTTGATGGTGTTTACTTAGTTATCAAGTTTAGTAAAATAATATTTAGGGAACTGTTATTTCCTAGATTGAAAACTAACAGCCTTTTTGGGTAAATGATCTTTAGTAGGCAAGCACGTGTTCTTAGCTGTAAGCGATTGGGGCTAACAAAAGAAACTTGAAGCTTATCATCAGAATCAAAACACATACCTTTAAAATACCTACTTCTCTCTGCCCAAAACACAACCTCTTACGTGAACCGTGCTTAGGAAAAATTGTCCGGGGCAATGAAGATGAGGAAAGCATCCACAGTGAACAAAGAGTTAATTTGCAGCTAACTTCTGTCTCTGTGGGGTGGGGCGGCTTGTTCTGCCGGGCCGGATGAACTGCACGTTACTGCTGTAGCCACGGTGATGCAGTCCCGTTATCCTTCCTTCAGACTGGGAAAAACTGCTCCACTCGGCATTGTAGAGACAGGGTCTCTGCTGGGAACTCTCTGGGACACAGTTTGCTTCTGTAGACCTCAGAAAGAAAAGTCAAGGCACGCTTGCACCTTAATTACCCCGTTCATGAATGAATACTGGATACACAAACAGCAATTCATTCCTACTTAACTTAGTGCATATGATTACGTGATAGTATGACACTCTTGGATCCAGTTAGTTATGTCTGTTTGCCAGCAAAGAGACATTAGCGCGCTGTGTCCCTCCGTCCAGTTCAACTGGGGAACTGCATGGAAGAGGTCTGTTTGTTGGTGCGCAGAGTTTTTATTCAAACAATGACATCCCAGGAAGTCCGCTGTTACTCCCGTTCCTGGCTGTGCTGGAAGTAGGTTAATGCGATTTATTTTGAAAGTCCCAGAAAAGTTCTTACTGGCCTTTAATGTTATAAGACATGGCTGGGGTCCCAACTGCTACGTCAAATAATTGTCAAACAGCATCAAAATGCTTGAACATACCTTAATCACATGCTCATCATTATTTTGATTTGCTTATTGTTATGTTTACTCACCATGCTGGTTATTTTCCTACTTCATCTATTTGGTATTAATGTGGACATTCACTTGTCAGCATTTTACTGTGACTACCTTCTTGTAAAGGACCAAAACAAAACTGAGAAAAAAAGGTAGAAAAACCGAATTGGAGCCAGCAGTTGCTACGACTCATAGAGATGAGTTGAAAGGTAAAGTTTGGTCCCTGGATCAAGGTGCGAACAAAGAGGACTTGGGAGCAATGTTTTTCTATCTGCTTTTACGCACCAGCCTGGGATGTAAGAAGCACTGGTACCTGCTGCAATCAGATGATGGAGACGAGACTTCACCACAAGCAAACTTCTTCGCAGACAAGCAGGTGTTGTAGATGACCATTTAGGGAAAAACTTATTCATGTACGTATATAGTGTTAAGATTGTTGTACTATATCTTGTCTTGAGTATGTATTTATATAGGTTTCATTTTTTTGACTTTGTCCTATTTTTTTCAAATAATTTTTTTTAAAGATTTTTACAGTCTGTGAATAATATTTAGATTCTTCTGTAAGATATTGTTTGTAAATGTTTAATTTTTATTCATGGTTATTCATGATTGTTTGTATTATTTATTTATCCTTTGTAATATTACCTTACTAGATGTGTACTTTTACCCTGTCCTGTTGCTGAAACAATTTAATTTTCCCCCAAGGGGATGATAAAGTTTTTCTTATCTCTATATTAATAACTTAACGATTGTTATAGAAGTTTATGTGCTCGTTTAATTTACTGTTTATGGACTGGATCCCTGCATGATCAGGCTGGTAGCATTTTATTAATTCACTGTTGTTCTGTCTACGGAGATTATCTCTCCTTTCTCTCTGTCCTCAATCTTATCTGCTTAAGAACTCTTAGGCTCACTAACAGTCCTCCTCACTACTCTTAACATTTGTTCACTTTAGGAGCTCAGTTCAGGAGCCTAAGGTGCTTCGTGAATAAATTTTATCTTACCTAATAAATGCATTTTACCAAGAGCTAAATATGCCACGCACTGTGAATGAAAAGATAGATGAGCAAAGTTTACAAAACAGAAGTTATTTCTGTATTCCAATGAATTTCCTACAAATTCAGTGGAATGCAAGGATTTTGTTTATTAGTGGAAAAAAGCTGTCCAAACCAACGCCTTCCAATGTGAAAAAGTAATTGCCCTCTAATCCCAATCGATGGTTGAGCTGCCCTTGGCGCCAACTGCCATCAGTTGTCTGCAATCAGTGTTTTGACTTACTCCTCTTTTCAGAATTGTTTAAATTTACCCACATTCAAAACAGAAAGTTCAGAGCTTGATAGGAGAGAATAGTAAGTAGCAACCAAGCATTTATCTTGCTGCCTGGAAGAAAAGAGATTGGCACTGGCAGTATATAAACTAATTAGCGAGATGATGAGGAGGACATCATGGTTTGAGGGTTCTTAAATTCCTTTGAGTTAGGAAGGTCTTAATCAGTAGTTTTGACTAAGTAACTTCACCCACATTTACTTCAGAATGAATGGGGAGAAACGTGAGTAGATGTTGGGAAAAAAAAAACACAGCAAGACTCAGAAAATAAAAAAAATCAACTAACCCCAAAACACCCTCCAGTCATGTGTGTTTACACACTGTTGAGGGGTTTGGCCAGCTTCAGTGGTTGACCAATGGGAGAAGGAGATGGCTTAAAGAGGGACTTGTCTTTGTCTTCACAGAACTGTTTTATGAAAAGTCCTTGTTAGCTGAATTTGTTTCATGACAGGAACAGACTAAAGGTTCGTCTGAGCTGTCTGAACATTCTTCAACACAAAGCTTCTCTTTATAATTCTGATGATTTTTGATCAATCACTGGTGATAACTCTTTGTATGAGAGGCCTTGTTATTTCTAAAGCTAAAAATACGAAACAATACTTTAATATTGGGAAACATTATGTTTTAAAAATCTTACAGTGTCACACGGTGTAATTGCGATATAACAGCCCCCGTCACACTCAACAATTATTATGAAGAGTTGGATGCTAAAAAGAGGAAGAAAAGAAGGAAATAAGATTGCAATAGAGGTGCTCATGTCAGTGCAAAAGAGGATAAGAAGAAGACTTGTCACAGCAACAGTTTAACAGAAAATATCAGACCAGTTGACTTTTGTTGCAGGGTGTCTTTGTTTATGGGAGCGTTAAATCAGTGGTCGGTGCATCTGTCACACTGAACAACTACTGACCACCAATTCTAGCCCAAGACCAGATATCTTCTTTTACAGCAAACAATTCTGGCCAAGGCCAGGGTCACAGTGTGATTATTGGCCATCTTAGCCTTATTATGTTCTGTTTGGTTTATGTTTATGTTCAGTTCAAAATTCACTGTTCCTTTTACTCAAAAGAGAATCAGAAGGTTATATTGTTTGTCATACCTCTTGTTCACTGTTCTCTTGTTTAGCAGTCTTTCATAAAATAGAGAAATATTCCAACAATCAAATATTTTGGCTCTCCAAAAACAAAAGCCTTACGCTTTGAACCAAACCAATTTCACTGATGGAATACTTTGTCCTTTAAAAATGTAAATACAAAGATTATGACAGTGTGGCCTGTGTTTTCATTGTGGTTTGATTCTTTTATTTTCATGTAAAAAGCCTGCTGCCTCCAGAAATCATAATCAGTGCAGTTTTAAAAGAACATGGGCCAAATAACAGCATTATGCTGCCTTTGAAACAGCTCTTAGACGAAGCCTAATCATTTTGATCGCTCTTGCAAGAAAAATTTACACCCCTGACGAAATGTTTTCTTTGCCCTAATCTTCTTTTCATATTCAGCCTTCACATCCTCCCTCTCAACTACTCAATTACTGTTTTTGCATCTCTTTTCGTTTCTTTTGCCTTTAGTAATGGTTTTTCTGTTTCATTTCACTTTTTTCTGTTCATTCATCTTGCCTCATTACTCACCCCCCTCCCAGTGGCTCCTGTTTTGCCTTTAAAATTTACACTTTACAGTGTGAAAAGAAGCTAACGTTCACCGCAAGTTTTGGTACCCAAGAGGTTCTTCCAGTGTTTGGACATACAGGGGTTGGAAAATGAAACTGAAACACCTGTCATTTTAGTGTGGGAGGTTTCATGGCTAAATTGGACCAGCCTGGTAGCCTGTCTTCATTGATTGCACATTGCACCAGTAAGAGCAGAGTGTGAAGGTTCAATTAGCAGGGTAAGAGCACAGTTTTTCTCAAAATATTGAAATGCACACAACATTATGGGTGACATACCAGAGTTCAAAAGAGGACAAAGTGTTGGTGCACGTCTTGCTGGCGCATCTGTGACCAAGACAGCAAGTCTTTGTGATGTATCAAGAGCCACGGTATCCAGGGTAATGTCAGCATACCACCAAGAAGGACGAACCACATCCAACAGGATTAACTGTGGACACAGGAGGAAGCTGTCTGAAAGGGATGTTCGGGTGCTAACCCGGATTGTATCCAAAAAAAAAAAAAACACGGCTGCCCAAATCATGGCAGAATTAAATGTGCACCTCAGCTCTCCTGTTTCCACCAGAACTGTCCGTCGGGAGCTCCACAGGGTCAATATACACGGCCGGGCTGCTATAGCCAAACCTTTGGTCGCTCATGCAAATGCCAAATGTCGGTTTCAATGGTGCAAGGAGCGCAAATCTTGGGCTGTGGACAATGTGAAACATGTATTGTTCTCTGATGAGTCCACCTATACTGTTTTCCACACATGCGGGAGAGTTACGGTGTGGAGAAGCCCCAAAGAAGCGTACCACCCAGACTATGGCATGCCCAGAATGAACCATGGGGGTGGATCAGTGATGGTTTGGGCTGCCATATCATGGCATTCCCTTGGCCCAATACTTGTGCTAGATGGGCGCATCACTGCCAAGGACTACCGAACCATTCTTGAGGACCATGTGCATCCAATGATTCAAACATTTCATCCTGAAGGCGGTGCCGTGTATCAGGATGACAATGCACCAATAAACACACCAAGACTGGTGAAAGATTGGTTTGATGAACATGAAAGTGAAGTTGAACATCTCCCATGGCCTGCACAGTCACCAGATCTAAATATTATTGAGCCACTTTGGGGTGTTTTGGAGGAGCGAGTCAGGAAACGATTTCCTCCACCAGTATCACGTAGTGACCTGGCCATTATCCTGCAAGAAGAATGGCTTAAAATCCCTCTGACCACTGTGCAGGACTTGTATATGTCATTCCCAAGACGAATTGACGCTGTATTGGCCGCAAAAGGAGGCCCTACACCATACTAATAAATTATTGTGGTCTAAAACCAGGTGTTTCAGTTTCATTGTCCAACCCCTGTAAGTGTTCATGCCCCCATGTGCGTGAAAGACAAAGAAAGAGAGCAGTGTGTTCTCGAGTGACACAGTGTGTGTGCATTTTGAATGCCCTTGCAAACACGCAATTAGGGGAAGGTGCATGTCATGTGTGGACATAAAGGGAAGTGACGATGACAATGAGCATGTGTGAGTGGGTGTGTGTTTGCGTGGCATCCATCAGTTTCTCTGTGACTGTGAAAGCAACCCACAGAGCAGTGAGCAGGGAAGCGGCACACCCCCCGCTGGTGAGGCAGTGAATGAGCAGGGCAGATAATGCCCTCTTATCTTCCCCACCACCTCCTCACCTCCTTTCCCACTCGCTAACTTGCCTCCTCTAACTCTGACAAACACACAAACCACAGCTTCCTCTCTGACCTCCCCCCTCAGAAGGGGGGAAGCTTTAATTTGGATTAGGTGGTTGTGGAGACACCTGCTCAAGTTGCAGGATGCACAAACAAACAAATATACCAGTTCAAGGGCAAACAAACCACCATGTATAAATTTAAATTGTAGCAGAAAAATCTTAAGGATTCGGTATGGACAAATTGAAAGGCAGCTTGGTTAGGTGTCAAAAATGCCATTTACAATAATCTCAAAAAACCGCGAAGCAGAGCAACTTGCAGCTATTTACAGATCATATTGATATTGTTTATTTAAACTCATCATGCTTGAATTTTTGCATCACCACAACTTCAAAGTAATAATAACTAGCAACATTTGTGGTAGTATCAACATTAAGTCAAAGGATGGGAAAATTTGAATTCTTGTTAAACATTATGACAATTAGATAAGTGGGTACCATACATCAGAGGGGTGCCATGAGGCAAAAACAACAATCTCTGTCAGTTGTGACAAATGGGGTGATCCACTTATGGTTCATTCTGCTTCTCCTCCTAGTTTCCTATAGCAATACAACAAGAACACCTCAAGTCAACATTCCAACGTTGAAAATCTAATATCCAATCTGGTTAACATGCAAAGTTAAAGTTGAAAGTTTGAACTGCTGGTTAGCAGTTCTGACTGTTAATTTTATCAGTGGTTGTGTAATGTGTTTGGTGTTGTATTTGCTTTGCCCTTGTGAAGCACTTTATGATGTATATGTCCGCGAAAGGTGCAATAGAAATAAAATTTTACTTACTTACTTAATGTTTTTGTGAACATGTTCCTTTAGTGTTTGAACTCATACAATGAACAGGATATTGTTGTAGTTAGCACCACAAGAATTAGCAGAATTAACTTGCAGCTAGGACACCATTCTCGGATCCAAAATCCAGCTTGCAAGGCACTACGGTGTTATTGCCGTCTCCAGTCAAGGTGAATGGGCAACCCCCCTATAGTGCACAGTTTAAGCACTGTCAAAAAATGTTGTGTACACTATTGATGACAGTGTCAGTCTGATCTGTATTGATCTCAATTGAACATCTCTAGTTTAAAATCTTACATACTTAGATTATTCAGACAGTGAGCTGAGATTCTATAAAACACAAATTGAGATTTGCAAAACCTTTTTTCTATTTGTGAAAATGTACAAAGCGCTGGTGGTGGTGTGTGCATATGCTTGCATCTGTACTCCATTATCTTTGTCATTAACCACAATAATGGCCCTCACTGTGGGCACCTCAGGCTATGTTTTGAGGATCACTATGCAGGCTGTCTTCAGACCAGCGTCTCCACCTAATTAGGAAGGAAATAGTTGTGGAGTGGGCGATCACACCAAAAGCTCCTACCTCATTGACACAAGGTTAAAGACCCATTAACCTGACCACCAGAAAAATTGAGGAGGAGACAAAAGGGACACCGAGTAGAATGGGAGGAGTGAAAAAGAGAAAGGCACAGAGCAAAAAACAAAGGCTCTCATTATTGTCACAACCTCTGACTCTCCAAGAACCACTAAAAATACCCTCATGTACTTGTATTTAGTCTTTAAGAATTTCTTACAGTACATTTTTGTCAGAACTTATCCTTTCCTTTAACAAGTATCCTTGTCCCGTACTAATAACATATTATCAACATGAATATTCTTTATATCACAGTTTGAAGGGTGCATGCTCTCTGGACCTTTCACTGGGTTCTTTTTTTTTTCTTTTTGCTGGCTTCCACAGAAGTTAAAACATGTGCCGAACTACCAGGTTAATTACCCTCAGCACTCATTCAACCACTGTAAAAACAGGTCCACTAATTATGTATGTGACATAACTGTGTTTGCTGGGGTCAAGCCCCACAAGCTTTCAGCTGCAAACAAGTACATTTAAAACTTAAATATAAATATAATATCAATAAATATATATTTTTACATGTAGGACTTTGCAAGTACAAATGTGTTGCAATGGTAAGAATTGAAATGCTCATGCTGAATGAGTTGATGCATGGATCTTAATGGTGTGAGTTTAATGCTGGATAGGGTTGCCTTCTCCTTGCCCTAAAGGGATTGGTTTACTTGGGATGAGTTTAATTTTGGATTTGATTATTAAGAAGGATAGCATGAGAACCACTGAGTGAAGTGGGGCCAAGACAAAGTGACTTTCCTAGTGCAAATTAACAGAGGTGCACCTTGAACCTTTTAACAGGTAGGTGGATGGTAATAGGGTAGCCATGTTAAAACCAGCCGATTCAGCATCTGCAGGAAATTAATGATAAAGTAATTAACAGATTTTTTTTTCCAGAGAAGCATTGGTGCGCTTCTTTAGGATAAAGTGAATTAAACAGTGTATATAGTGTGACTTTGCTGTGAAGTTCCGTTAAAAGCATCGGCCTCTGTCAGTCACAAATCAGCACAACCAAGATGGCGCCGACGATGGCAGCCTCAGAGCTTTGCTCTCTCCTTGTTTTTGTATTTTGTGTGTTTATATGTTTTTCGAGCCACAGTACTGTGGTCTCGGGCCACAATTCGGTGGTCTCATTCAGTAGAGAGGAACTTCTCAACATCAGAGAGTCCTCTCTTGGGATTTTTTCACCATCTTTCATCCATCCGAGGTTCACTGAGCTTCTGGCAAGCGGAGCAGCGGCACTCTACGGGATACTGCGCTGGAGGCGTCAGAGGGGAAAGCGAGCTGGCGCCCTGGTAAAGCTCCGCAAAAGAGGACTTCGCACACCACTGCCTTCAATACATCTGGCAAATGTCCGCTCTCTAAACAACAAGATGGACGAGCTACTTCTTCTCACCGGTAAAAACTCGGACCTCCGCAGATCAGCGGTTCTCTGCTTCACCGAGACATGGCTGAGTGACAACATCCCGGACCGCGCACTGCTGTTGCCGGACTTCCAGCTGTTCAGAGCGGATCGCAGCGCGGAGCTATCAGGGAAGAAGCGAGGAGGTGGAATCTGCTTTTATATAAATGAAGCTTGGTGCAGAGACATAAAAGTGCTGGGGAAAACATGTAGTCCGGATCTGGAGTCATTTTCCATAATCTGTAAACAGTTTTACTCACCGAGAGAGTTTTCCTCGTTTATAATAATCGGCTCATATTTTCCACCGCATGGCTGCACTTCTGCCGCGGAAAAACATCTTGCTGAGCTGATTACAGACGTGGAGAAAAAACAACCTGACTCTTTCATCATAATACTGGCAGATTTTAACAGCGCAGATCTCTCTAATGAGCTCCCGAAATACAGACAGCATATTAAGTGTCCCACCAGAGACAAAAACACACTGGACCACTGTTACACAGCTTTTAAGGACTCATACCATGCTGTTATCAGGGCTGCTCTGGGACTTTCGGATCATTGCCTTATCCACCTCATCCCAACTTACAGACAGAAACTAAGAGCTTCCAAACCCGTGGTTCACACTGTTAAAAAGTGGACTGAGGAATCGAAGCAGATGCTACAGGCCTGCTTTGAATGCACAGACTGGACTGTTTTTGAAACCTCAGCCACTGATTTAAACGAACTAACTGATGTGGTGACATCATACATCAGTTTCTGTGAGAACATGTGTGTGCAGACCAAGACCTTCTGCACCTTTGGGAACAACAAGCCATGGTTTACTCCACACCTCAGGAATCTGCGCAGGGACAAGGAAGAAGCTCACAGCAGTGGAGATTGGGCGCGGTACAGGCAGGCCAGGAACAGGCTAACAAAGGAGATCAAAGCAGCCAAGAGAAGCTACAGTGAGAAGCTGAAGAACAGCCTTCCTACTGGTGACACTTCGGCTGTATGGACTGGTCTGAGAAACCTGACTGCCTACAGAAGCCCCACCACCCTTCCTGAACAAAGTCCTCGCCTGGCCAACCGTCTGAATGGCTTCTACTACAGACATGACAAGAAGCCATTCACACCTCAAACCAACTCCTCCACATCCCATTCAGGAACAGGTTTGACCAGTAAAGCAACCAACCCCCTACCTTCAGATCCTCTGCCTGCACTAAAGATCTCTGAGGAAGATGTAAATAGGCTCTTTCAGCGCATGAAAACAAAGAAAGCTGGAGGACCTGACAACGTCTCCCCATCATGCCTGAAAGCCTGTGCAAATCAACTCGCTCCGATCTTCACCCGGATCTTCAACAAGTCACTGGAGAAGTGTGAGGTCCCCTCCTGCTTCAAATGATCCACCATCATCCCAGTGCCCAAGAAACCCACCATCCTAGGATTAAATGACTACAGGCCTGTAGCCCTGACGTCTGTGGTCATGAAATCCTTTGAGCGGCTGGTGTTGAAGCACCTGAAAGACATCACAGGCCCCCTGCTGGACGCCCTGCCGTTTGCTTACCGAGCAAACAGGTCGGCAGATGATGCTGTTAACTTGGGTCTACACTTCATCCTGCAACACCTCGACCGCCCAGGGACCTACGCCAGGATCCTGTTTGTAGACTTCAGCTCGGCCTTCAACACCGTCATACCAGACATCCTCCACCAGAAGCTCACCCAGCTCAGCGTCCTAGCCTCCACCTGTCAGTGGATCAACAGCTTCCTGACGGACCGACAGCAGCAGGTGAGACTGGGGAGCATCTTCTCCCGAACCAGATCAATAAGTACTGGTGCCCCCCAGGGGTGTGTTCTATCCCCACTCCTCTTCTCCCTGTACACAAATGTTTGCACCTCAGCGGACTCGTCCGTGAAACTCCTTAAGTTTGCAGATGACACCACTGTCATTGGACTGATCCAGGACGGTGATGAGTCTGCATACAGACAGGAGGTGGATCGCCTGATACACTGGTGTAGTCAGAACCGCCTGGAACTAAACCCACTCAAGTCTATGGAGATGGTAGTGGACTTTCGGAAAACACCACCTCCATACACCCCCCTCACCATCCTCAACAACACCGTGTCGGCTGTGGATCACTTCAGGTTCTTAGGAACCACCATCTCTGAGGACCTGAGATGGTCTTCACACATTGACACTGTTCGAAAGAAGGCCCAGCAGAGACTGTACTTCTGAGGCAACTCAAGAAGTACAACCTTCCACAGGAGCTACTGGTCATCTTCTACACTGCCATCATTCAGTCTGTCCTGTCTTCATCCATCTCAGTGTGGTTTGGTTCATCCACAAAACAGGACAGGTCCAGACTGCAACGAACAATCAGGACTGTAGAGAGAATCATCAGGGCTGACCTTCCCTCCATCCAGGACTTATACAGGTCAAGGGTCAGGAAAAGAGCTGCTAAAATCTCTGCAGACCCCACACACCCTGCACACAAACTGTTTAGAGTTCTGCCTTCAGGCGACGCTACAGAGCGCTGTTCACTAAAAACCAGCCGCCACAGAGACAGTTTCTTCCCCCAGGCTGTTTCTCTGTTGAACATTCAATAGAGTACAAAACAACAGCAGACAGATGCTGCAAATGCACCTTTTTATTTATATATGTGTATATTTGTACATTGTAAATATGTATATTCTGTAGTGCAAAAACAAAAACCAAAGAGCAAAGTGTACCGGAGTCAAATTCCTTGTTTGTATGTACAAACTTGGCAATAAAGCTGATTCTGATTCTGATTCTGAAATACTGTTGCGAAGAGGGCAGTCTCCTGGATTGTTAGTTATTAAGTTAGTTAGCAATTAAACTATAGTAATTGGCATTGTGTCAAGGAACTGTCAAGGATAAAAATCATGGTTACTGATGTCTGCACATTTGTGTAAAAATCTGTTGAGGATCAGCTCTAAAATGTAAATATAGTATTCTGTAGTTTTCACAAAATGTTACCAAGAGGGGTTAAATTTGGGTGATTAGTGCCCACCATTAGAAAAAAGTATATTTACCAATAAGTGATTATTTTTTTTATTATTATTTAGCAAATTCAGGTCAAATGCATTGTTATTCAGTTAATAGGGTTGCCTCATTGATAAGAGGAAAAATAGAAAAATAGAAAGTAGAGTTTTGTTATGACTTTCTCTAGGAGCTCTTTACAATATAAAAGCTGGATGTGCATCATTTAAAATGTCAGTGGATGTTGAATGTTAATGTCCCTCTAATGCATGCTCTGTTTAAATGATTGAAGGTGATTGTGTTGTATGTGGGCTTGGAGAAACATTGTACTCTCAACTTTATTCCTGTGCTATTTGATTTATTTCTTATTCTGACACACACATACACACACACATTTTATGGGTTTTTGGCTTGTACAAAGTGCTGGTTTGTCACATGAATACTTAAATATGATTGTCATCATTTGCTTTTTAGAATAATTTTGCCACTGTTGGTTCCATAGATACTACAATTTTGCTTAGTACAAATGCTAAGAAATTGCGAATGAGTAACTTTTCTTTAATAACCTATAATATTTGTGGCATTCTGACTGTTTTTAACAGTTCTAACTTTTCTCTGCCCTTTAAGATCTAAAAATATTTTGTGATAAAATATTTAAGTCCAGGTTGGTCATCCTAAGGTTTGCACCTGTAGCTCCAAACAATATATCTTCTATCCAAGGGTCAAACACTAACATGCAAAACGTATTGAAACTGTTGCATCACTCATGTTAAATCCAAGCTGCGTTCTGCTGCCCAGCTTCCATTTCAAGCACACCACCCTCAACATATTTACACTTTGTCAGTTTGGTCACCTGCGTGCCTCCCAAGCCATTTGTTGTTTCCATGGCTATGGCATCCCTGGGTGGGCATTATTATGACTGGCTTGCACTGTTCATAAATGAGAATGAATAAACCACAACTGCACATTATTGATGCACCAAGTGATAAGCTTAAAACCGGCTGTCACTGGTCACAACAAGACTCAAAACATCAGAGTTCTAACATCAGATGTCCCTGATTATATTTAAGAGAACACAGGAGTTCACAATTTTAGACTGAACTCAAGTTAATAATTCCAATATCTCCGTGCTAGTAACAATCAACTCTGCTACATAGGTAAAATTTTAGATGTTCTGACTCGGTCTGGTTTCTTCTGTGTAAGCAATAACTTGAGACTTGGTTTAACTTCAGTTAACCTCTCTGTCCAGACAGTTGCTGCACATCTGTATCCAGAGGCTGTGTTTTGTGTAAGACCACAATCTGAAACTGAATTAACTTTGCAGTTAATTTTAGTATCTGACCTAATTTTGATGCATGTATCCATTCAGGAACTTTATAGTGTTTTTATTTTTTAAAAGAACAGGATTTATTGCCATATTAAATCCCAAAATTTAATCTAATCCACCATGCCATAAAGGGGGATGAGCCAAAAGTCAAAGTGCAATTATTACACTTAGGAGGTGTAGCATTTTTTTTTCCTTTGCATTTTTAAACAATATTCTCTTAAAGGTTAAGAGTAGTGTCTAATCACTAGATCCTCCAAAGAAAGGTGAAATATTAATGCTAAATCCACAAAATATCCTTAGAGAAAGGAGTAGCATTGTAACACTTAGAGCATAGAGTTGTCACAAGTCACAGATTGAATGATCAACTTCTGTGCCCGTTTTACACTCATACAAATGTTTCCAATATATGTATAGTCAAAAATACATATATAGCTGGACACACATTTGTTAGATGTGTTGCTTTTAGCAAAATTCTCATAACTTTGTTGTTGTTTTGTAGTGTCTGCCAAAATGATGGAATCAAATTCCATTATGAATTCAGACGTGCAGACGTGGAGATGCAGAAGACTGTTGTTGCTGATCTCATCCATTTGTCTCCAGATGAGAGGGATGTTTCAAATCAGTTTGACCTTGCTGCATGTGATAAACAGATTAAAGAATTACTTGACCTAATTGAAAATCCAACTAGAGAGATTCTGATTTCAGATGTTGTTGGTAGGCTTACCTTGTTGTATCAGCAGAAATCACAACTGGAAGCTAAAAGATATTTTCAGTTACAGACTGACCACCAGATGGCCCTTGAAAGAAAGAATGCTGCAAAGCTTGAGCTCTCAAAAACTGAGGAGGGAGTCGAGAAAGCTGAAGCAAAGTTAAAAGACCTGAAGGCAGATGAGCTCAAGAAAGCCTCAGTCCAAAGGGGGAAACAGACCCCCACCTCTCAGGTACCTGATTTGCATTTTCACTCACAGCAGCAGCCACAGCGGGACGCAGAGTCTCCCCTTCCTAAACTTTATCAAAGTGTTCAACTTACTTCCACAGACCTTAACAGAAATGTTGGAAGTCAGATGGTCTCCAGTGGTGTCCTGCCAAATCCCATCGCAGTGAACAACCACCAAGATGACCAAGTGCCGGACTCAGCATGCACAAGTGGTCCAATTAGGTGGAAGGAACAGTCTTCTGACCTGATCTGCACCCCTCTCCCTTCTGACTCTGTGTCGACCCCTAGGGGCCAGGAGAGACCCACATGGTTCTCAGGTGACTCAATCCAACCTGACCCACCATCACTTGCACGAGTCCATTCATTAGAAAGCGCTCATTTAAATCATGAGAAAACTTGTTTCCTTTCCCGGAGGTTAGATCATGATCTTCCACCATTTCATGAACCTAACCAGCATGACTTCTCAGATGGACATGGTCCACCTTGGGAGCATGGTGTCCGCTTTAAGCAGCTTGAATCCCTTGCTAAGGACATAGAAGTTTTTGATCCAGGTAGCCAGGAGTCAAATATTGAGGCTTACCTGCTTGAGGTTGAACATTGTCTTCTTGACTTGCGTTTTCCTTCTGATCGTGAGAAGCTGAGGCTTATTTGGACAACAATAGCTAAGAGTGTTCATGTGTTCATAAAAACTCTTCCTCCTGAAATTAGTGACAATTATCCAGCTCTCTGCCAGGCTCTTAGAGAGGAGTACTATTTTTACAGAGATGAAGCCGCTGCCACTATTAATGCTTTGACAGTTTTGCAAAAACAGGACGAACCTCCCCGAGAATATTTCCACCGTTTAAAGAGAGCTTATTTTCAGGGATGTTATGCTCCAGGTCTTGAAGAAGACCACACTTTTAAGTCTTTGTTTCTTCACCACCTTCACGTTAGCGTGCAGTATGAAGTGACCATGCATTGCATAATGGAGAATCTCTCCATGCAGTAGATTCGTAGATATGCACAGCTTGTGTGGGAAACACGTGTCCGTTCAGACAGAGCAGGAAAAGGCAAGGTTAGAGTGTTAAACATTCAAACTGAGAACCGGCTTAATTAGAAGCGCAAAGTAACTCCCCAAGTGATGCAACAGAACCAGGGGGGTGGTAACTGGCGCCAGCCAAAACCCAAGCCACCAGTTAAAAGACAAACACCTTTTCACAGTGCAACATCGAACTGTAAGGTTGGTGGTAAAGAGTGGAGCCACTCAAAAGATGTCATCACAAAAGGAGGAGTTTGAGATGATCGGCAGGTGTGTTATAACTGAGGTAACAGCGTTCCTAAAAGACATGGCAAGCCGTTGCAGTCCAGAATCAACCCTGTAAAATCTATCAAACAAGGTATGAAGATGGTAAATAATTTCCGACACCCTATATTCTGTTTTAATCTTTTCCTTTCTTATGGTTCTGAACTTGAGAAATTATTAAGGTTTAAAAGCAGTATTATTATGGTGTGAAAATTTTTACATGCCTTTTGTTTTGTTTTTTTTTGTTTTTTTTTTCTTTAAACATTTTATTAATGTTAGTCTCTGCCCAAACCTGCCTCACTCCTGTCCAAACACTAACCTCTGAACCAAAAATGAACTGTTGAACTCTGCCTACCTGCAGGAACCCAGTGACTCTTTTCACATGGCTGAGGACTGATAGTTAGCCCCAAAGACTGTGAACTTCATCTCATTTTTCGGAACCAAAGGGGGGGGGATGTTGGGACCCACAGCCATGGAAACATGAAAGATGCGGTACAAACTTTCCCGGAACTTTCAAAATAAATTGCATTTAACCTACAAAAAGGGGGGGGGGGTAGCAGCGGACTTCCCATGATGCCACTGGCTGTATAAAAGCACCCCCTTTCCAATGGTCCGATCTCTTCTAGGTAGGTCTCCGTCAGGTGATCTGGACAGAGAGACAGCGCGCTAATGTCTCTTTGCTGGCAAACAGACATAAACCCTTCAAACTGGATCAAAGGGTGTCATAAGATCACACGATCATCTGCACAAGTTAAGTACAAATGAATAACTGTTTGTGTACCCGGTATTCATTCATAAAAAGGGGTAAATTAAGGTATAAGCATTGCTTGACTTTCTCTCTGAGGCCTGCAGAAGCAAACTCTGTTCCAGAAAATTCCCTGTACAGACGCTGTCTCTACGAAGCCGAGTGGAGCAGTTTTTCTGAAAGGACGACAACAGGAGCCGCATCACCATGGTTACGGTAACGGCCAGCCACTACCCACAGCTATGGAGGTTAGCTGTAGCTAACCATTTGTTGACTGTGGACGTTTCTTCAAACTTCGCCGCTCTGGACAGCTTTTCCTCAGCATGATTCAGAGGTTAGGTTTGGGCAGAGAAAGATTTAGATTGAAATGATCTAAACGTTTTTCATTTTATGACGTTTGGTTTTGTTTCTGTGAAACTCAACTATCTTAGTGCTAGCAGGCTATCTGCAGCACACGTGCTCAGTTTTGTGTTCTGTGTTTGTGTGTTTTTAAAGTTAAGACAAACTTTACTTGAAGGGTGATTTTAAACACAGAAGATTGATCATAAAGTGCCGTCCGCGCTTATGCATTTTAACCCTTTTATTGACGGTATTTTTAAAGGTGTGTGTTTGATTCTGATGATAAGCTATCAGCTTCTTTTGTTAGCTTTAACTGCCAACAGCTTAGGACACGTGCTTGCCTGCTAAAGAATATTTACCCAGAAAGGTTGTTAGTTTTCAGTCCAGTAAATAATATTTCCCTAAACATTATTTTACTAAACCTGATAACTAAGTAAACACCATTAAGCCCCATTTCTCCAGAAAGATTTGGCTCTTTTCCAAAATATTTCCTTAAATATTTTACCATTTCCTTGAATAATATTTCTTTAAATATTATTTCAATAAATAAAGGCAACTAATTAGACACCGTTGAGAATTAGTCATCCAGAAGGTTGGTTTTATTCAGCAGATCATTATTTGAAACATTGTTTTTTCAAAATAATATTTTATCTGATCTTGCATTGTGAGTGGTTGTCTAAAGGTATGCTGATTATTACTTAAGTTGGTTCCAAGACTAACTTAACTTTATTTCCAGATTCTTCAAGATAATCCTTGGTTCTCAAACATAAACATTGCATGGTAATGTTGCATCACTCTTTTGGTCATGGTTTTCAATCATCTTTAATCAACTTGTTTATATTGTACATAGCCCATTAGTCTTCCTTATTCTTTAATTCTGCTTGGTAGTTAGTTGGATTGTTTTACCATAGTAAAGAGTTTGTTGATTGAAATATGTTTGACTTTGAGTTGACTTACTTTGTTAATAAATTCTTGTATTTTAAGAAATTGTGTGAAGCAGAGTTTTGCTGTTCAATAATGTCAGAGCTTGGCTCACCCTTTTGATTTTGTCCTATTACCACTGCCTTACTAGGCTGGTATTCACAGGACAACCCTTAACAGACCGAAATATTAGTTGATACAATATTAAATTATTAATATTAAATATTAAACAATATTTTCTGATTCATAGTCACAACACATTGGTGAGCCAGCTTCTCCTCCATAATAAACCATTAGAAATGTGAATATCAGTGAAGTTCTCCCCTTAACAAAAATGTGTCCACTTCAAAAGTCTCAAACTAAAATGTCTTCAAATTCAGGCACATGAAAGCACAGATACTAATGCTGGCACATAAGCCTCTCTTGATCTTTTAGTTCTGAAAGTAAAATCTGAATGCGTTGGTGTTTGTGGCCCTCCAGCAAATAAACAGATGCCTAACTCCCACTTAGTATAAAAACACACAAATCTCCTTTTCAGCTCCTTTAGATCATTTTGATATATCATCCCATTATAGCCATCAATACCTGTCTCCCACACAGGTGCCGCCTGTTGATGCAGCATGGACCTTACCATATGCAATCTCAGATAGTCAGTTGGCAATAAGGCAATAACTGCCACAAAACAACAAGTTTTTGCAGCAAACTGTTCCTAGCCTCTAATCTCTTTCTCCGGAAACAACAGCACCTCAACAGGAGGGAAGCAGTGACTCATAACATAACGGCCCCCATATAGAAAGAAAACCCAAAGATACAGAAGAAAAAACAGAACACTAAAAATAAAAGTCATTAACAATAAAACTTAAAGTCTTGCTTCGGAAACTACTGCACACAGTATGTCTTCTAGAGCTTCCTGGTGTGAAAGTTGTTAAAACATGCAGAGACTTCATTTTTATTTTTATAGAGTGAGAAAGTTTTACCTTAGGTAAGGACACATTTACAAAGTCCTTTCCATTTGTTAAAAAAAAAAGTACAAACTGAAGTAGGATACATTTTGTCAGAATGAGGCATCGATTCAAGCACAAAATACTCAGTGTGAAGCCAAAGCCGAGGACACACTACAACAGGGAACACAGAACAATTGTTTTATGCAATTTTGCCACCGATTCTCAGTCGGGAAAAGTCTGCATTAGTCTGTATTAGTTGAGGATAGTCAGCAGGGCAAGTTGACACAAAAATCAGAGGCAGAGATGAAAGACTGCAAGTGTGTGAGGGGAACTGACCTAACCTTAAACAAACAAGTTCGACTTTTTTGAGACAAATCTGGAGTGGTGCAAACTGACTCCCCACCCAACTGAAAATGCGTGTTTCCGACAACTAATGAAAATATGAGAGGCTGGCACACAAAATCAGCTGCCAGCCAAATGTTTTCTTAACTTTATTTAAGAAATGAGAGTGAGAGACACTCAGATATTTATGTCTAAAATATAGTAAATAATGAAGGGCCTAATTAAAAACAAACCAAACATAAGCTCCTATATTAGAAATTGTTATTTGGGTGGCTCAATTTAAAGTAAAGATATTTCTGAATAAAATATTTGTCCTGTTATTTTTTCTATATTCAAAATGTATGTCCATGCAATCTAGTCCAAACATTACATATTCTGTCCAAATTCTGAGAATATCTTCCGTTACCGCCACCCACTGGTGTGTTTATTTAACCTTGTTAGTGGGAACTTGAAGTCTTTTGAAATCCGTGAAGACTGTAAAAGTTGTGTCATGTGTTCCTAGCTTATTTCAAGAAGAGGCGCAGGTTGTAGAGATGCATCCATCAGAACTTTGTGGCCAGTATTCAGAGGTAATGTCATGTCACCTGTGTGAGAGAGTACTTTCTACACAAATGTGTTTATCATTCTAAAACTAAGAAAAAAGGATACACTTTGTGATTTCAAAAATCACACTGTATGATGATAAAGCATGATTTTTTTTTTTGCTACATCACAATGAATGGACAGTAAGTCATGGAAGAGTAGAAAGAGGGAAAGGCAAGCAGCAGCAGAAGCACTCATGGCTGAGAAAAAGAGGACAATAATCAGACATGTGTCATGGCAACAGTCACGCTATTTTTGGAAAATTGTCCACACTGCTTTATATTTGTCATAGGTCATTTTTGTTATTAAGAGTGCTGAATTGGCTATCTGTAGTGTGCAAAAGCTGAATATAGGACAACTTGATATCTACTAATAGTAACAGACCCCAAGTCATGTTTAATGTTTTAAATAGACTTGTGAATCCTGTTGAATCAAGTAATGCAGTATTTTCTCAAACTTTGTGTGACAGCTTCCTTTTATTGATAATATTTCTGTTTGTTATTAGGGACTCAACCAATTCTTGTTTAATGGTCAATTCCTCTATGAATTTGGCTTATTCTGTTTCTTTTGGGATGTTTGAACCTGTATCTCTCAAGGATCTGTTGGATTGCTCAAAGATGCTTTTGATTGGGCCTCATTTATAAGGGATTTTCAATTCATCGTTGTCCTCAGGATGTGTCCCAAGCTTTTTTTAAACATGCTGCTGTTCAGCCAAGTCAAACCTGGATTCTGAAGTCCTGGCAAATTATAGGCCAATTTCAAAATTGCTGTTTCTGTCAAAAAATATTGGAAAAATTAGTTTTTGAACAAATTCAAATTCATCTGGAAGCAAATGGCATTTTTGGAGAAATTTCAATCTGGTTTTAAGCTGCGTCACAGCACTGGTTTTTAATGATCTTCTGTTAACTGTCGATTCTGGCTGCTCTCAATGTAACCCGCCACTAACAGTTGTAGGCTACATTGTAGCCCACCAATGTAGCCTACATGTAAGCCTGTACAATGTAGCCTACCACAGTCAGTGTATGAATGGGTGGGTGACTGTTATAGTGAAAAGCGCTTTGAGGTCTCTGGGGACTTGATAAAGTGCTATACAAGTGTAGGCTATTTACCATTTACCATAAACATGGTTTTAACTGTCTTTAGTATCTTATTTACGACAAGCAGGGTTAGTATAACTATAATGATTGAAACAGCAGTCTCTGCATGCAATCCTAAGATGATGCAGATCCTTACCTTGACTCTGAGATTTCCAAAAGACTGCAAACATTTCCAAATTTAGCATGTCCCATGACAGACCAGGATTGAAACCGTAAAAAGATTAAACAGAACTTTGCTGTTCTTCATTCAGCCTTCCTGTTATCTCTGTCCCTCGCAACCTGAATGAGCTGCAGATATGTCACCACATTTTCTGGTAAATGGGGGATAATGAATATAGAATTACAGATATTTTGGAAACACTTTAAATGTGGTTATTAAAATTCAGAGAAATTTCTTTTCAGTTGATTTCAGTGTTTTATTTACTTAATATGACTTTTTCCATTTCTATCCTCTCTAATCTCCCAAAGGGATGGGAGACAAGAAGTATTCAGCCCCTATTTCACAGAAATTAGAGAGGAGAAAATGCTTCATGGTGATCGTACTTATCTTTTCTGGAAATGTAAAACCTAACCCTGGTCCAGATACCAAATGTCTGAACATTCCTTTTTTAAAACTAGATTCAGCTATATTTCATCTCAATGTACACATTTACAAATTACAAAGGTAAAAACATAAATATTGCAATTACAGACTAATGAATTTTGTTGTGACCAACCCAGAAAAGGTGGTGATGTTGCAACATATGCAAAAAAAAACCATTTACATTTTTTTATTCAGCTTTTTGTATCTATTAGTGAACTGTTTGAATTTATCTTTTCCCTTAAACTCCACATTTTCAAGGGTCTTTTTAACACTATTGTAAGTTGGCACAGACCACAATTAAATTTCATACAAGATTATAAGCATTTCTGTGAAAATTCCTTCTTTCACGAAGGAATACAACTAACTTGGAAATACTTTTATGACATCTTTATCAATATTATAAATAAACATGCTCCCATCCCACAATTTGAGTATAAACAATTATTGGTTTCTTCCGCAGCTTTTCAGACTACTCAAATAAAGAGATGTTTCCTGGGCTCGAGCCAGAGGAAACTATATCTGAGGTAGACTGGTTGATATTTAGACAGCTCAGAAATCACTCAACCTCCCTAAACAAGAAGGCCAGATCATAGTTGTAACTCTCAAAAACCTCAAAACATCTAATTGACCCCCCAAAAATGAAGTCTTCTTACAGAGATGTAAGCACAAATAAGATGGAAGTTTTTGTTGTCAAAGATTAATGTACTTTAACAGAAATGGCACATCGACAACTTTTTGTCCTCAGGGTCTTTATTTTAATCTTTACATCCAGAATTATAAATACTAGATTAACAGAACACTCTGGAACTACTCGAAATAAATATATGTTTGAACCGTTCAGTTTTTTTGCTGTGAGTGTCGTTGGGGTTCATAGAGCCTTAAGGTTGTTAGACACAATTAAATCTGCAGATCCTGGTGACCTAAAGCCTTATTTTCTAAAGATAACTCCAGATTTTATTGAAGAAGCAGTTATTTTTTCAATCTCTCACTTTCAAATAGTTAAGTCCCTTTTCTATTGAAATCTGCCTGTGTGGTTCCATTGTTTAAAAGTGGGGATGTTGTGATCCTTGGGTGTTTTGGGTTTTGGTTTTGATTTGTGTTTTGATCACTTCTGAGTTCTTTATTATTCTTTCAAAAGATTTTGCCATACTCAGTTCATTTATTCTGTGTTAATTGTGTTTAGAAATGTGTTGCCATATAGGAAAATTCCTTTGGGTTTAGTTTCTTACTTATTTCTGGTATTCTGTTTCTGTTTCATCCTCAAGATCAGTGGTAGTATTTTTTTCTCTTGGTTTGTATCTTCCTTTCCATCTAGTTAGGTTCCCTCTATGTTCATTATTCACCTTTTCTGGCTTTCCCTGTTTTATTCTCTTCCACTGCTGTTCCAAATCTCCCTGATTAGCTGACCTGCAGCCAATGCCATTCTCCAGTCCTCCCTCAGTATATAAGCTCGGTGGCCATCTCTGTCATTACTGGTTCCTCCTGTTATTCTGCCCATACATCATGTGATGAGCTCCTTGTGTTAGTTCTGTAGGTTTTCTGATTGAACTATTAAACTGCAACCATGCTCATCTGTAGTTCCAGTCTGCAGTTTGGTCCTACTCTCAAAATATAAAACATGACATGGGATCCCCCAGATAATAATAAATACAGGCCTATATTTAAATTATATTTTAGCAAAGGTTATTGAAAAGCTCATCAGTAAACTGCTAATAGACAAAAACTACATTATATTACAGTATCAGTGAGGTTTATAAAACACAGTACAATAACTGTTGGTGTTAAAATGGTGAATAATATTTTTGATGCAACTTCTTGCTATTCCCAAATTGCAAGAAGTTATCTAAACTGTAAAGGTTTTAAACTGCTAAAGGGTATTAAATTGAAATGGTAACATTGATCTGATCTAATCTGTCATTTAAATTCCACAATGAGATGTGTCTTTAAATTGAGTTAAGACAGGTTTCTTTGTCAGGATTAAACCTTGTTTTTCATTCCAGGTGAGGAAACTCTTGACTTGTAAAACCTTTTTGCCTTTAGTGGATTATGGTGATTTGCTTTTTATGAATTCACCTGATATGTACCTGAAGATTTTTGATACTGTCACCATTGAGCTTTGCATTTTATTACTGACTTTGGAAATCGTGTCATCATTGTTCTTAGTATGCTTCTGCAAAAATCTGGTTCTTTCTATGCATGCATTTCTTCACTGGATGATTTTCATGTTTAAATCTCTTCTCGGGTTGTTACCAGCACTGTGAGCTTGCTGAACGTCTGGTGGAGGATGTCTAGGTTGAAGGCATTGAAGGCCAAGCTGAAGTCCATAAACAGAATCCTGGCTTACGTCCCTGGGTGGTCGAAGTGGTGCAAGAAGAAGTGTTGTTCTGAACTGACTGTATCATCTGCCAACCTGTTCGGGCAGGAAGCAAATTACAGGGGGTCCCAGCAGGGGGCCTGTGATGTCCTTTGAATGCTTCAACACCAGTCGCTCAAAGGTTTTCATGACTCCAGATGTTAGGACAGGTCTATAGTCATTTAATTTTTTGAAGCTACGATTCTAGAGGACCGGGATGATGGTGGAATGGTTAAGGCAGAAGGAAACCTCACACAGCTCTAGAGACTTGTTGAGGATCTGCATGAAAATGGGGACCTGTTGGTCATTGAAAGCTTTCAGGCCGGAGGGTAGAAATACTATCAGAATGAGTAAAGTCCAGTTACATCCCCTGTTTCTAAAAAGGCCCTGAAATCATGTGAGATCTTATTCCTTGGTTCTGTCTGAGAGGACCAATTTCTGAATTTAAAAAATCTGTGTGGTTTTACAGTTTTATCAGAAATATGAGGGGCATTTACATTCAAGATGCATTTTCTCTGTACAGAACCTTTAATTAAATCAACATTTAAACATTAACATCACATCCTCTGTAACAATGCAATAATAGAAAAACATAGATAGGAAATTAAATCAAACCTGATGTTTTAGCTGCCTAGAAGTGAGCACTGTAAAGGTGTTACTTGCCCTGAGGGGATAGTGCTGCATAACAACTTATTCACAGGAAACACAGAGGGAAAGGTAAGAAAAAGGTTGGGGAATAAAACATTTGATTCTAAAAGATGTAAGGCAGAGGAAGAGATGAGCTGAGCAGATGGTGGTGTTCTCTCAGGTGTATGACGACCTGCAGGGAAAGATCTGTTGCACAGACGGTAGGAGGCAAAGACGCAACGATAGGTGAATAACGGCAGGGACTGAACAGGAAAGGAGGGGTGAGAGAAAAAAAGCTGAATACGTAAGAAATAAACTCAAAAACCACAGAGGTAGAGTAGGAAAAGAGCTAGTGGCGAAGGATACTGACATGAGAAGAGAGGACGGAAAGGAAGTTGGCTGCAGCAAAGAGCCGGATGAAGACATGGTGCGCAGGTTAGAAGTTGAGGTGAGAGTCAGCAGCATACAAGGTGACCAAAGAGATGAAAACCGAGTTTGGAAAGTTAGAACTGCTCAGATCTGCTTAGATCAGCTCGTGGTGTGATAGAAAGGATGACTGCAGAGGAAGGAGAAAGAAAAAGGATGAAAGGATTTTCAAAAGCAAAGGCAAGGCAGAGATAGAGAGATGCAGAGACAGATGAAAGGAAGATCCATTCATCCAAAAACTGCACAGGAGTGAACCAAAGAGTAGAAGCAGACAAATGGAAGGACAGTCAGATGGAAGCCTTCCTGCTTACAAGGGAATGGAATTATTTGAGAATAAGCTGGAGAAAAGGTTGGATCTACTGTATGTTTTTAAATATGGTGTCTGCAGCTAGACATGTAAAGTTAAAAATGACAGATTAGAAGGGGAGTCGTTAAAAATCTGATACGTAGCTAGCTGCCAATGATTCTTGATAAACCCCAAAGGTTCCCAACATATGCAAAACGTGTCAAAATAGTTTGACAAAATCTCTACTTAGGTTTCCATTCTGTGAGAATGACAATTTAAGGATAAATGATAGTACTAGACCTAGTCAAAAACTTTACAAGAAGCATTACAGTTTGTTTATATATTTATATTTTATAATACTGTTTTATAACGCCTCAATCTTTTTCTTGTATTTCCAGCTGTTTCTTGTTTCCAGTCTTTAACCCCTAAATTACTGCTATTCATTTATCCCAAAGATATATGGATGGAATGGAACTATGGCTCGGATGAAGTCAAGACACGACATTGTTTTTTTCACTACATAACTAGAATTATTTCACCACTGTCAAAATGTAACAAATTCTACATTTTGCGAAACTGCTTTTTAGTTACTCCACTTTTGTTAGGCTGAGAAGTGCAACACACAACTATCTGAATAAACACAAAGCACGGATATTAAACCACACACTGATTGTGAATTATTGTTTTGTTTTGGCTAAATAAAGAGCTTTATTGGTTGGATGCGTGTCAGCCTTATGCTTTTGTTATAGCTAAAAGAGCCGAGCCATAACAAAGTGGGGGCTCGTTAGCTGAACCTGGTCTGTGTTTGCGCTAAGTTGTTTGATTATTTTTGGGTTCAGTTTTTGCTTCCCATTCTTCTTGGCGTGGCTGAGTCTTTGTGCTTAAACCTGCTTGTTATCAGCAGTTTGCCGTCTTCCCGGGATTTCTCCTTGGAGAGTTCTTTGTTGGGTGCGTTTTCTTTTAAGGTAGGAAATGTACCTTGTTGGAGACAAGGCTTATATTGTTTGCGCCAGGGGTGGAGCAGTATGTTTCCTCCTCCTCATCTTCATAAAGGTAACTGAAGTCTTGGCTTGTGTACTTGTTATCGTTGACAGGCTTTGGTCCTCGGGTATGGGCATAGAGGTGTTGCCACTTTGTGAATCATCTTTTTGTTTTGGGATAGTGTCACTGGGAGGTGGTTAGTGTTAATTGTGCTTGCACAGTTATCTCGGGAGCACTTCTGTGGGATTTTGTGGGGTTGTCCATTTAGATTGCCTTACATGCCCACTGGTTTTACGTGCATAAGATCCCCCGGCCAAAAAGCATGAAGATACAGGGTCAGCTTGTTAATTGGTAAGATTTAGGATAGGTAGGCAACTTAGTTGGGCACTGTGGTCTGCTTTTTTTGTGTGCACACTTTGGTCATCGCTTTATCTTAAATTGATGCTGTGTTCATTTGTTAGAGCCAAGTATGAAGCCTGTCTCTGAGTTTTTTTGACTGTCCCACAGAGGAGTTTTTGAATTATGGCAGTACAAAGGCAATTATCAGAAATAGGTAAGCACTGTTGAGTATTGACTGTTAGTGTTGAGTTGATGGACCTCGTTATAAGGAAAATGTAAAGGCTATTTTGGTTGCAAATTTGTTTGGAAAGAGGTTTCGAAGCAACCATTTGTTGAATCTAGTGCACCTACACCTGTTACATTGACACCTGGCTTAACATTTGAGCAACATAGAGAGTTGTTGTTAATGCAGTTGGAGCATGACAAATTTAAAATAAAAGCCCAACTAGAGTCAGAGCAAACCAAGTTGGAGATTGAGCGAACAAAGTTAGATTTGGTTAAACAAAGTGGTACAGCACACTCTCCTGCTACTTCTTTTGATTTTGATGTCCCATTTGATGTTATTGGGAATCTACTTTTGATTCTCAAATTTAATGAGTATGATCAAGACAAATTTTTTGTGGTTTTCCCAGGTTCGTGACTGGTCTTATTCAGCACGCATTATGTTATTGCAATGTATGCTTCTGGTCTGAGCCCAAGAGGTTTTCTCAGCTATATCTGATTCTGATAGCAGGATTTATGCCAGGGTAAAGGAGGCTGTCCTAAAAAAAATAACGAACTGCTGCCTGAGGCTTTTCGGCAAAGGTTTAGATCTTGTAGGAAGACCCGTGGACAGAGCCATTTTGAGTTTGCATGAGATTTGAAAATGCACTTTACACGCTGGTGTGCAGCTGCTGAGGTTAAGACGTTTGAACAGCTGTGTGAGCTTGTTGTTGTGAAGCAGCTTAAGAATTTAGTTCCTGACCCAGTAGCCACATACATTTCTGATCAGAAGACTGAGACTGCAGCTGGGGCATTTGCAGATGACTATGTTTTGAGGCACAAGTCCTACTTTGCAACAAGCAGGGTTCTAATAATTGGCGAGGTGAGTCTTTTAGCCGCCCCAGTGATGTGCGTAATGGTGACATTAAACTCTCTGCTTCTCGTGTCAAAGTGTGTATTTATTGTCACAATTATTGTGGCCATTGGAAGGCTGATTGCCATTTGTTAAAATCCAGGTCTGCACCACTACACTATAGCCCAAAAGGTGCTAGCGTAGTCGCATCCTCTTCTACCTGTGTGAAAAAGAAGGTTCTTGCGGAGCCTTTAAATCTCATCTGCCTTTCATTAGAGAGGGTTATGTGTCCGTGGTAGGTAGTGATAAGAAGGTACCTGTGAAGATGCTCAGATCAGCTCGTGGGGTGATAGTAAGGATGACAAAGGTGCATTGGATTCATTTATTTGGGCCAATGTGTTACCCATGTTGGAAAAGCCTGAAACCAGTAGTTGTGTACCTGTAACGGGTATAGGTTTAAATGTCAAGCTTGTTACTATTCATAGTTTCGCTGGAATGTGAACTTTTTTGTGGGGAAGTTGTGTCGGGCGTTGCCTATTGAAGGAATGTCTGTGATTTTAGCTAACGACTTTTTGGGTGACGTGGGCAAACACTTCACCAGCAACACTTGCTGTCAGCAACACAATGCTGCTTGTGCTGAGACAAAAAGATGACTGAGCATGAGTTTCCTGATGTGTTCACGTCCTGTGCCATAACCCATGCTGTGACGTGCTCTCAGTCGTCTGTCAAAAAGAAAAATATGTGCAAAAAAATTTTTTCCCCCTCAATGATTTTCCTGTGTCCTTGTCTCGAGATTAGTTGATAGGTTAACAGACAGATGGCTCCCCATTGAGGGGGTTGTTTGAACTTGTGTGTCCTGAATTTGAACTGCCAGAAAAAACAGGTGGTTATTTTCTCCAAGACTTGCTGTTATTTAGGAAACGGGTACCACATTTTTGTTTTGTTGAAAATGCTATCTTTCAAGTAGTTGTTCCCTCTAAGTTTCGCCATGCAGTGTTAAGAGTGGCTCAAGATGAGTCTGGGCCTGTTGGCATTAAGTAAAGGTATGATCATGTCCTTCGGCATTTTTTTTAGACCTCGTTTGAAGAGAGTAATTTCCTCTTATATCAGGACATGTCATGTATGTCAGTTAACTGCAAAACCAAATCAAACTTTAAAATCCATTTCCTTGTCCCCAATTCCCACTGCACCTTCACATTGATTGTGTGGGGCCGCTACCAAAATCTCAGACTGGGGCATGCTATTTGCTTACTTTTATGTGCCAAAGCACTCACTGTCCAGCTGCCTATCCATTACACACAATACCTGCAAAGTGGTGTGCACGCTTTCACAGTTCATTTCTACATTTAGCATCCCCAAAATAATCCAGTCTGATCAGGGCAACAATTTGTCCTCACAACTATTCTCTCAGGTGTTAAAACACCTCCGTGTGAAGCACAATAAAATATGGCTTATTACGCAGAAAGCCAGGACGCATTGGAACGCTTTCACCAGACATTAAAGTGCCTGTGACACACTTTTCCCACAAATGCAGAAATTGAAAGAAAACATCTTACTATTGGAGGAATTGGGCAGTAATTGACATATTAGGATTAAAGACGTGATAAAAGACAATTGTGACACAAAATATGCATAATTTGATGTTAGATTTTGCAAATTACATCAAAGGGGAAGTCTCTGGTCATTAATTAAAAATTATTTTATTAATAAAAGAACAAATTACACATGCTTACAATATATTTAAATAAATGTTTCTCTAAAGATTCTAATATAAAGTTTATTATTATACGCCTCCGGTTGTTGCACTCAGTGCTGTATATATACTGTAACCCTGGATTTACACTGTTTCTGCTCCAGTCCGGTCCGCTGTGAAGCCCGAAGGAGCTCCAAGAACCATTTATATATATTTATATATACATATACGCTTTGTGGTCGCTCTTTGTGGCCGAGGGTGTGACTGTCCCTGGGAGAGGCTGGCTCATCCTTTTACCATCTTAATGACTTGGGGGATGTGTGAATAGATATTTCATCACCAGCAGTGTGTAGCACTGTTTGAACATTTGTAAATAGGGGTCTTTGCCTACCACGTGCTCTATAAAGCACTGACAGCATAGATATGAGTGTGAGGAGTTACTTCCAAATCAAAAGAGGAGAAAAAAATAACCCTATAATCTTTTTCCTGCTTTCTGGGTTTAAATGTGTCAGTCTGATTTTAAACAAAGGCAGAGGTTTGACAAAAGATATGATGCATTTACTGTTCTTAAAATATAAAAACGTATGTCTTTCTTTGCTATGAGTTTGGTGAATACCTTAGAAGGCTTTGTCTCTAGGTACTGGGTACTTAATGCATATTAGGCTAAAATTTTATATTGTGTAGTAGCTGCAAAAATAAGTCAAAACTAAATAAAGTCCAATCTCAGAAAGCTAAATATTTTGTTTATAAAAAGCTACAAATATTAATTATAACCCTGAAAGTTGACCTGAACTTGACATAATTTCACTGTCAAGGATTTGAACGTCCGTAAAAACACTTTATTATGAAGCCGTTTTGCCCAAATTCCCAGATAAATTACCAATGAATAAAATACACCTTTGGTAACAATTCAACATTTTATGTTGTGTTCTCTTAATAACTAAACCACAAAACATGCAAAGCAGTTTCTTCAAATGAACTGAATACCCTTTTTTATTGAAGTTACTTGGTACTTTCTGCTGAAAATATTTTTTCTCTGTTTTAACAAAAGTAGCATCACCATTTCACAGCCTAAACATTTTGATTAGAATCCATAAATATGTCTTTTTTTTGTATCTTTTACATTTTTTCCAGCTTCCCTCAGCTGTCTTTATCACAGCTTGGCTGCAACAATGAAAGCTGATTAGCCCTTAGTTGTTTACCCTTGTTGACAAATTACATAATTAGATGGTATGAAATAATTAATTCATGCACACAATCTCCTAATGACTTAGGAAATGTGTGTCAAAAAAGCCTTTGCAGAATTGTTGCCTTGGGTCATGCCAGTAGAGTGAGGTGTAAGCATGACTAGTTTGATGTGTACTTAGGAAAGGGACTGATGTTGTCTGTATCTTATTCTTTATTATACACGTTTGATGCTTACAAAGCAAGCATGGTTCCATTGCTACAACATGGACAACAAATAACAAAATTTTATTTACAGGGACACAACACAAGATAAATGATTAAACTGAAGGAGAGAACAATTTCCACTGAACACCAAGCTCTGTGCTGTGGGAAAGAACACCCTCACCCCCAGAGGCTAAAAAAGCCCTTCCTTTCTAGCTGCACGTCAAATTTGTATTGCATTGACCTTTTCCCTCAGGTGCTCCCATTTCGTATAACTGGTGATGTCTGCACCACCTTTTTTTTATACACATTTGGATAAAGGCGTGATAGGGTGGGTGGCAATATCTATACCAGCACTCTCAGCTCTAATTCATGCAGACATGAATGGTAAACAAAATTCCTTGGAGCTCTTCCTTCTACAGTAAACAAATAAATAATAATTAGGACTTTTTCCTAGTTTGATATTTTCTTCGTTTTCAGCTCTATTTGAAGCTAAAATAATGTCAATTTACAGGTGGATCTTAATAAATTAGAATACATCAAAAAAGTATGTTAATTTCAGTAATTAGTTCAAGAAATGAAACTCGTTTTATATAGGCTCATTATACAGAGGGAAATATTTCAAGAATTTATTTTTATTAATTTAAGAATTTACACATTATGGCCCAAACAATCATGGGGAGGACTGCTGACTTAACAGTTAGCAGAGAGTTATTGACACCTAAGCAGAGAAACACAGGCTGATCACCTCCATGCAACGCTACATAGATCGGGTCAGATGTCAGAATGATGCAGGGAGCTCTGCGCAAGTATATTGAACACAAACACTGTGTGGTACAAGGTCATATTTATCATTAGGTTGAAATTTCTGTATTAAACATCCTCATATTGTTATATGCAACATTTATAAGGATATATTGTATAAATATGCAAATGTTCTGACCTTTTTGTTCCTTTTAGCTTTAAACCATATTCCTCCAAATTAACAGAAATAAATGCTTGTATGCAATCATTCTGTGTATAACTTATAAATCAATTTTTTGAAATAAACTTTTAACGGTATTCTAATTTACTAAGATGCACCTGCATATGAAATGCCTTAGGATTACAAAATAAAAGCATTTACACAGTGTTATTTTAGGGAAAATTTAGGTTGCTGTAGATTAAAAGCTAGAGTCTAATAAATTGAAGTTATCAAGTCGTGACCTTAACCATCATTATGCAATTATTTAAAAAGGCTATTAAAGCAAATAATTTGATTACAAGACAGAGAGGGGCCATCTCTAGCAACCCACTCAACCACAGCTGAGCAGCATCATTCTCAGCTGTACACCTTAAGGTCACTGGATGAGAATAAGGAGATGTTTGAGTAAATAACATGATATGCTCACATAAAGTCTGATAAAACAAGTAGGAAAATGTAGTGCTTTGAAAAAAGTATTCATATCCTTGACCATTTCCAGTTTTTGTCACGTTGAACTAAAAAATTCAGTTAGTTTATGTGGGAAGTAACACATAATTATGATGAGAGTGAATGAGACTTTGCTTTCAAATTGTAAAATGTTGAAAAGTTTGTTTTGGAAATTGTCACCTTCCTAAAGTAATGGCCCAAGTCATTTTTTGTCAAAAATTATATATTTTTTTTTGCCTAAACCATGTCCTCATAATGCTAGCACCTCTTGTAAAATTGTCTAAACCTGTCTAGCTTAATAAAAGTACCATAAGAAATGACTATGTCAACACTCATCTGTTATTACCTTTTTGGGTGAAAATGTTTTTTTACAGAGGTTTTGTTTTTCCTCAGAGGTTTGTTAGAGAATATTGGTGAACAAACAACATCATGGAGACAGAGGAACACAGCAGATATACCTGAAAGAGTATGGCACAAACACAAATGTACCATGAAATGACCCTTCACCTTAACTGACTGACCCATCAAGAATAGCAAAATTAAAAACCCTGGAGGAGCCAAAGAGCTCCGCAGCTCAGGTGGGAGAATATGTCAACAATACAACTATATTCCTGGCATGAAATGGTGGCAAGAAGAAAGTTAAATAGTTAAAGGAAATTCATAAGAAGTCACATTTGTCACAAGCCATGTAGGAAATCCAATGGACATGTGAAGAAGGTTCCCTGGTCAGAGGAGACTGGAAGCAATTTTTGCTAAATGCTAGTTGTGGTAGAAAACTAATTCACTACATCTCTGAACAAACTATCCCCATGGCAAAGCATGGTGATGGCAGCACCATGCTGTAGATATGCTTTTCTTCAGGAGGGACAAGAGTCTAGTCCGAGTTGGTCGGGAAGATGTACGGAGCTAAAAACAGGTCAATCCTGGAAGAAAACCTGTTATAGGCTGCTAAAGACTTGGGCAGAGGTTCACCTTCCAGCAGAGCAACAACCCTAAACTTTTATTTTCAAAATAACTGCTTTAAACAGAATTATCCTATTTTGATGTAATGTATTATTTCCTACATGTGGAGAAGATGCTAAATATTAAAACCAACCCACCCCTGTCAGTAGTTTCAGTTGCGGTCGCCCTTTGCTACCTGTGCTTTTTTTTCTTCTCACAGCAACACTGACAAATCCTCATCAGAGATGACTGGGGGCCTTACACAACCTTTGCTGTTTGGGACCAAACTGTTACAGTAAGATGATTTAGTCCCAAACAGCAAAGATTGTGTAAGATTGTTCAAGTTGCTTCAGTTTGGCGGCCTGTCCTTTTCTCTCATGCAACACACTAACTCTTAACCCTCAAACTGATTGTGAACCCTGATCTGCATCTATGTGGGAAGATCAGTGATATATTTAAGAAGTGATAATAATGTTCTGGTCCGTTTGTGTATGTGCAGTCAAAGATTTGAATTACTGAAACTAAAAGGTTATTCTGTGTTTTTAACCTAGCTGCAGCAAAGAGGGGGACAGACAGGGCTGTCTGACTGAATTCATGTCACAGATGACTCTTTCCCTGTCCTTTGATTCACTGTCCTCTTGTCACACCCTTGGGGACAAGTTAGTGCATTTATGTGTGTGTGTGTGTGTGTGTGTGTGTGTGTGTGTGTGTGTGTGTGTGTGTGTGTGTGTTGTGTGTGGTGTGTGTGTGGTGTGTGTGTGTGTTGTGTGTGTGTGTGTGTGTGTGTATGGGGGGAGAGGGTCTGTGTGCGACCTCAGGCAATTGCCAGCAACTATGACCAGATTTCACCACCTACGAGTGTGACATGTTAGCCAGTGGCAGCTGAGGGCAAGGACACCGTCAAAGGGTTATATGTGTTTTCATCACTGTCTGTGACGCCACTTTGCATACTGTATGTGTCAGCAGTACATGAGACAAAATCAACCCCTTATTGGAGTGAAATGATGAAGTGATCAACATCTGCTCAGGGGCTCACAGATTAACACATCAGGCTGCCTCGTAAACGTCACAAATGTGACGCGTTTCATTGTTTAAACAAATAAGTATTACATGCTGGACAGGGCAGTTGCCTTGACTTATTGAGCTTTAACTGACACTGCAGGTGTCAACTAGTAGTGGAGATATAATTTACCCATAGCTTTAACGTCTTGTTCACAGTAATGACTATTTGTCACAATGCCTCTCCACAATGAAATATATAAAAGTGTTTGAATGCATTCACTTGGGTTCAGGTATGAAGTTTTCTAATCCTGGTGTGTCTGTGTTTAGGTGAGTTTGAGTGAGACCTCTTTCCTCAGAGGGTCTCTGCTGGAGGGTGGGTTCGTTGCCAGCAGGTATCGCACCTGCTGAAAATCCATCTGGGCTGCTGGTGATTTAAAAAGCTGCTTGTTATTTTTTAAAATCTGGTTCTCTGGTGTTGTAAGCAGTTGGTACTTCAGACTGCTCTGTGACAAGCTTCTGTATTGAGAAAAATAAATTTGGGCCTCAAATTTAAGCTAACAGTTCATCAAACTGAAGTCAGCCCCCTTGAGACAACTCCAGTCTGAAGGATTTCATGTGAATGGTATCCAACTTATTACTTTACCCCTGGTGCTTTGTTTTAATAAATGGTTTTCCACATATAATATATGAATGAAAACATGACGACATCAAGTTTTTCACCTTACATGGGATAATATAATCATACCTGCACCTTCTTAATGCCAAACATTACCAGGCTTAGGTAATGGGCAGTCTATGTTGATGGACAAGGTCAATCTAGCACTTATGCAGCTGCAATGTTATTGAAGATAAAAATATCCTCTGCATTTTACCCATCCCATAGGGAGCAGTGGTCAGTTTCACAGTGCCCAGTGAGCAATGACCTGCAATAACACCACTAAGTTTCAGTTTACAATATACAGGCACTATGTCTGCACCGCTTATTGTGGCATGCCATTTGCTTGAACCATCTGCCAAGGCAGAACCTAACCTATTTTATTCATAATTCAGCTAATTGAGTAGTGTTGCATGATGGGGCAGTTGTTACCACTGTTTCCTTGCAGCACAAAGGTTCTATGTTTAAATCCCAGGAACTTTCTGTATTAAGTTTGCATGTTCTTTCCATGCAAGCATGCAATTTCTCTGGGTACTGTGGCTTGCTGTTGTGTCTTTGGGGTTGTGTGCAGGATGGTGTGCGCGTGTGTCAAATCCTTCCACAGTCCAAAACATATACATGCTAGGTTAATTGGTCTCGCTAGATCAATCTTTGGAGTGAGTGTGCATGGTTGTTTGTCATATTTTTCCCTGTGTTGCCCTGTGATGGTCTAGCAAGATGTCCAGCGTGTATCCCATCTTTCGCCAAATGACCGCTGATAGGCAACAGAATCAAACTTTCTTCCTTTAGGAACTGAAAGATCTAAAGGATCTTCCTCAAGTTTCAGATAATTATTCAACTAGGGCAAACTGTGAGTTTTTGATAGGTGACTATCATCAGTTTTCTAGTTGCATTGCACATATGTTTAAATCTAAATCTGCTTTAAACTGATAATAATTGATTTCCTCATTCTGGTCCATTTTTACAGTGTGGGTTTAGAAGAAAACATTAACAAAAAAATAAAAAGGGACAAGGAATGCCTAAAAATAAAGACAGAATTATTGGACCACAATCTGACTTATAAAAAGATTTAAACTGTTAAGCATCTAAGCTTGAGAAATACAATTTTACACTGTAGATACATCTAGTTATTCCCATTTTTCTCACCAAGCACTGGGAAATTTAAATAAGGCAGACCTTCACTGAACTGCGACCATTTAAACCGAAGACCTTGAATTTTTAGGAGCACACTCAGGCCCACTCCACCTGTTTTAATAATCCTTCTTCATCTTTTTAAAAAGCCTTTTAGCTAAAATTAACCACTGAGGACCATCAGCGCTATTTGGTTTATTCACCCTGAAATAAAGAGACCTTGCTGCTGCGTATGCTTCATGTAAACTGTGCCCGAGAAGACAGTTTGATAAAGACCTGAGCACACGATAAAAACCACCTTCTGCAAGAAACCACTTAGGCTATAAGCAGTTGATAACACTGCACATCCCCAGACACAAGCACTGACATTTATGCAAAAACAACATTAAATACAATCCCCGGTTAGAGTAGAAGGAAACAAATGCCCACACAAACACAAGTATAACAACACACTACATGTCCTCCTGCCAGGTTTCAGTTACAAAGAGTTTGTGTTGCATAAATACTGTGCAAGAATTGAAAAGATCAAAGCAACCTGGTACACAGCACTGTCTATTTCGATCTGTTGCTATAATAAACTGATATGAGAATACATGTGCAGGTTTGCTCTAAGAAAGAGAAACAACAGGACAAAAGGCAGAGAAAATAGGTTATTCTGAGCAGGGTGAATGTGGTGTGCAGATACACCATAAAGAAATCCTGCATTGGAAGCTTTACTGCCCCTGTGAGAGCAGCAGATACAAACAGCAAGGGGATTAAGTGCAAACTTTAGACCTTTCTTTTGCTCTCTGTCCTCTCTGTCACTGCTTTTTTTAATCACTCCAGGGCCCTTTCTCCGCCTCCCACTTTTTCTTCCTTCTTCTGGTCTGTCTTTCATGCACACTTGATGAGGCTGTTTTCACCTTCTACAAAATACATGCATCAAAGTACTTTTTTCCTTACCTGTTAATCTGCATTATACTTTTGTCCCTTTGTATCCTCTGGGCTGCACGGGGGCACAGGTGGTAGCACTGTTGCTTTGTGGGAAGAAGGTCCTCGGTTGGAATCCCTGCCAGGGGATTTGCATGATTTTAGGAAACTTTGGCTTCCTACCACATTGCAAAAACATCAGAATCAGCTTTATTGCCAAGTTTGTACAGACAAACAAGGAATTTGACTCTTGTATACTTTGCTCTCAATAATAAAGATAATCTTTTTAATTGAACATATATACACAATGGCTTTACAGTAGAATATAACAAACTCAATATGCATGAAGATGTTTTTTCTCAGAACCTTCAGAGGTAGCCCAAGAGACCCAGGTGCAATCCATCTTGGGACTCATTGTAGGACCACCCTCTGACATGACTCCCCTTGTGCCCATATAGGTTGCCTGAAGGGCTTGGTGCCAGAGCTGCTATCAGTTATTTTAAAACAAATATACAGCTATTAGAAATTCTCTTGTATTTCTAATAGCTAATCTAATAGATTTAAGAAGTTTTACTTCTTAAAATCGTACCAATAAAAAAATAGGCAAATAAATGAATCTTACCAGTCAGGATTTTATTGATCAGAATGAGTGAATTTCTCTCCGATTTGGTTTATTCTCCCCCCTCTCCATTATTTTGAGACTGTTAAAATTAAAGAGTCTATTGTGGCAATAACTGGTATCAAGGGCTAAATAATAGTTTAATTAGCTTAAGGAATCATGTTTCGATTCATGCTTATTTAAATATAAAGCAGGTAACTGTTGTTCGTAGGCTGGTATCCTTACAATCAATCATGAATGCATGTTAACACTAGCTTTGAACAGGGCCTTTGAGGAATGCGTGTTGTGTTTGATGTACTCCTGATCTGAATAATGGATGTGTGACCAGAAGTCTGCAATTCAGTGTTCTGCTGAATGGGGTAGGTTACTTTTACTGTAACATCAACTTCTTGTGTATTTTTATTTTTTATTTTTAAGATCAACTGAATCCACTAAATATCCAATTGCAATGCTCCATGACTGTCCCACATGGTAAGTTACATATTGGACAAATTAATCAGAATTTAAGTCAAGCTATTAGTTTCATTTTTAGTTTTAAGTGATACACACATGATGTGTAAAAGTAGAGGCAGTTATGCTAGGGAAATTTAAACATGTCCAAAAACATTATATGGTAGCCTGGCTTATTTACTAATCTGATTGTGCACGGATTCCAAAATCCTCTCCTCAAGAGCTATCACCCTGCAACTTTTACACCTGAATAAAATGGCTAAAATCCCTCATCAGCAGTCATTCAGCTCTGCAGAGGCCTGCTAACGAGCCGTTCATTTGATTCAGGTGTGTTACAATCTGCTACAGTGTCAAATGTACAGCAAGATAATGAGTGTATTTCTCTATTACATCCCATCTTTTTATGTCACTGAGAGAAAAGGCAGATACGTAATAGTGTGACGGAGATACAAGCAAGAAAAAAATAGCTTCTTGTTTCTAGGAACTAATTAATTTATTAACGATCCCTTTCCAATGATCATAGGTAGGGGTTGCCTCTTTCTTTATCACAACAGACTGGAGGAGCACCTGCAATACTTGAGACAAAACCCCAATCTATCTATCCATCTCCCACTTTATCCTACCATTACTGGTCAGCAAGATATTTAAAATTCCCTACTTGAGGCAGAGATTAACCTCTGCCTAAGTTGTTTTGGCACAATGTTTTACAAACAATGTTTGTAAAACATTGCATTTTATACCAGTAGAAATACTCACTATATTCTGCAATCTTGTTTAAAGTAATATAATTTCTGAATAGCAACATCCACAGTGATCCTGTTATCTGTGTCAAATGTAAGAGGATAATTCAATTTACTTTCATGCACACATGCCCAAAAATGATATGAATTGATAAAATTATAGATTGAAGATTAAAATTAGCCACTCTGTGAAGATGTGATATTATTTTCCTGCTTTTTGTCCCATATGAGTGTATTGAAAAGCCATCTTCCAAAATAGCTGTGCTGAGGAAAAAGACAATAGGTAAGTTTTCCTACTTGAATAACACATATGCAGCACATTCCCCTTAAGACGCAAACATTTACTGGACACAGACATTTTCATGTCATTACTGCTTTGCACTCATATAAGCCCCAATATTTTTGTTATTCAATAACTGATGATTTTTTTCTTATTATTTCAGCACTGCCAAGGTGCAAAGTTAAGAGAAAGCAGAATCTTGGTTCTAAAAAAAGTTCCTAATTCAGATTTGGATGTGGAATTATAGACCTCCCCTTAGGCTTGATGTGTCTCAGGCATTGGGCCAGTGAAAAAACAGAATACCAAGCTCTTCATGACACACACCAACACTCATTTCCGATACGAACAGCTTGTTTCAGTAACTATCACATACGTTTTTCCAAACCATTAACCAGCTCCAATTAAAACATGAAGCAATATGTTGTTTTCCTTACAAGTCTTGGACACTCCTTCATCAGCCCTCTGGGAAGACACCTTTCATCTACTCCATGTCTTATCCCTCCAGTCATTCACATATGGCTGTTTGATGCTTCACAATGTTTACTGTAATGTTTACTAAAGAAAAGTCTGGTAACTTTTAAAAAGTTTTTCTTTTCAAGGAACAAATTATAGAAATAGTTCAACTATTCTGTTAACCAAAATCAAACTCAGTGAAAACACTACAAACATCTCAAATGTACTTAAGTTTCCTTTGGGAAAGAGACATCTTCTTCCTGTCCTAGTATATCTGTTGCTACACAAATACTTAAGGGAAATCTATAATTTGTTTAAGTGTTGTTAAAGGATGTTCAAAGATGGAAGGTTTGTATTTTGATAAAGTTTCAGATGCTAGTTAAGTGGCCAAATTGTTTAAATTTAAACAATCTAGTTTATCATAGTCCTATTGTAAAAAAAAAAAAAAAAAAAAACATTCCATCAAAGAAAGCAGATAATTATTAACAATTATTCAGTGAGAAAGCCTCCAAAAAACCCCAAGGGTAATAAAATGATAGAACGAACAGTGGAGTGGCCAGGCCACGAGGTCCAGACTGCAGTCTGTTTCGAATAAAAAACTTCCAAAGTTCAGCTTTCCCTCCTGGCTGATTGGGAATCAGCAGGACAAACACATCCAAGCTTGAGCACAACCGCTCGTTGCGCTTCCACAGTACTCAGACAGCAAATCAAAACAGTTCAGCATAAAACACTTCAACCAATATTTCATGCAACAAGTTAACACTTGGATTAACTAATGGGGATCTTAGTTCACCTTAACTATCCCCCACCCTGCCCAGATATCTAAATACACCTATCCGATTTAATATAAAAAGAACGAAATTACTTTGATGTCGATTTCTTCTCTTCACCAGCTCGAGGATGGGTCCTGGGTCTGAAGAAAAAAAACAGGGGAGAACCAGAGAACCAGAAAAAATAAGAAGCACGAAAGAGAGAGAGTTAGGGCAAAAAGGAATAGGGGAGAGAAGGAGAAAAGAATGGAGGAAAGAAAGAAGGATGAAGAGAATACAAGATAACCCCCTGCTTGCTTATACACCTCCAGAAACTTTCATTATTAACAGCTTTTTTGCCAAAAAGTGCACAGTACTTATGAATGCAAGATGTATTTAGTGGTAAATGCGACTCAATATAGAACATTTATGTATCTGTTAACACCTGAATCTAAAAAGCAGTGGGTCTGACTGTGAGCGCACTTGTGTATACAAGGTTTCTCCATAAAAATATGCAATAGTGAGTGTGAGGAGCGACAGACCTGCCCCCCTGGACCCGGGACAGATAAGGAGGAGATCCGAGCCACAGACATCCAAAGGGCCTGCAGAGCACAGGAACCCCAGGAGAACCACCGCCGGGACTACCGAAAACCCCCAGAGAAGAGCAGGGTAGAGTCCCAGGGGAACCACCCAGCAGCCACAGTGCAGAAGCCCCAGGGAGCTGCAACGAGGAGCCCATAGGCCCTGCTGGCAGCCGTCTACGCCCAAGCAGATCCAGCCATGGACCCAGAGACCCGAAACCCCAGGACATATCACTCCCCAAGCAGAGGCCCGAAGGAGCCCAGGGGTCCAGGCCCTGGCAAGCAGCCACCGGGAGTGAGCCAGCACACACCAAAGCACCCAGCCCCGGACACCGAGAACCACAAGTACACTGGCGGGCATAGACACCAACCACCGGCGTGTAGTGTGGCGGGGAGGAAATAGGCCCCACATGTGATGGTGGTCCTAATCTGATCCAGGAGATGGAGCAGTCCAAGACCCAACCTGACACAAAAAACAGGCACACACAGTCACAATCACACATTCCCACCCTCATGTGTACACATAAAAACACTCACACCCACGCACCCAACATAAAGACAAACAACAATGGACATTCCACACTCACTCACGCTCCCCATACATACTCTATAATCCCAGGCCCAGGTGCCGGTACCCCATAGGGGCAACCAGCCCCCGGACCCAGGAGGTGGTGTCCTTCCCTCCGGGGGTGGAGACAGGCAGACCACCCTAGCACCTGAACCTGGCTAGCCCGGGGCCATGCCTGAACCTGAGCGACCTTGGCCCGAACCTCGATGCCCCGCCCCGACCTCAGTCCCCAATGATCCCCATCCTCATCCGAAGAGGGGGCCATGTTCAAAAGAGGGGTCTGCATGGTCCAAACTAGCCTGCCAACCAGAGGATGAAACAGTCCCAAACCCCCAATTAATTCCAAGCCTAACCCCATGAGCCCCCAACCCCCAATGAACCCCAACATGAATTTCACCCATAGGGCCACCCCCAACCAGGACACAAAGATAGAATACATGCCCCTGAACCCAAACGCCATGAATCCCCTCCCTACAGCACATGGGCACACCCCCACAGATGAGCTTCATCCCTGAAAATCCAACAAAGCGACACTCACACAGCGCAAGCTCCACACACAGCCCCGCTCCAAGCACCCCCACCGCATCCTGCCCCCACCACACAGTACGCCGCGATGGCAAGGCAACGACCCCATGCAACGCTACCCCAGCCTCTGTCCACAGGCGCAACAGGGCAGACACCATCAAGCACCGTGCCCACAACGGAAACCCTGACCCCACACCAAGATGAAACAAACTCACCCGCAAGAGGTCCCCAGCCAGCCGCAAGCACTGGGGGCCGGCGTTCCCCAACACGCCCCCACAACCACACAGACACACTACATCACTCCCACTCCAACGATAGCCCAGCGAGAAACATAATCCAGTTCAGCTCTACCCCCACCGATCAGCCGATCCTCCCCCCAAGGCCACCCTACACCCCAACACCCAGCAGAGCAGCACACCACCAAGCTCGCCCAACCATTCGGCCAGCACCAGCAGCCCCAGCCCATCAGTTCGTGAGAGGGAAACATGCACCAGCTGGGCCAGGCCATGCAGGCCAACCGCTCCAGGCCAAGCACAACCTGCCAGTCGCCCCAGTGCAGACACAAGACCAACTCCACCGCCTGACCCACTAGACCGCCAACCGCAAGAAATCCCTTTAATAGGACCTACATACAGTGAAAAATAATGATTGCCAGTTATCACAAATCCTTGATGGCAGTTGTTGCAGTGTGGCTCAAGCAGTAGTTGTGTTCAGGGGGCAATTACTTCTTCATATAGGCAGACTGGTTTGGATGGCTTTTTCCATTAATCAATTAAATCATTATTTGTAAGCTGCATTTTATAGTTACTCAGCTCTTTTTGGTTCAACATTAAAATTAGTTTGATGAAAAGGAAAACAAAATAAATCTGTAAGTGGCCAAATACTTTTGACATTTTTTTTATGATTTCTACCTACTATCCCAAAATATGATAATGAATAACGAGTAGTATCAATACATTCTCCAAAAGTAACTTTTCTCTACAACCTAGGAGCAAGTTGATGATGTTTGATAGAACACCACATTACAAGGCAAACATGATAGTTAAGAGTCTTACAGATCTAATCATTGATATTTAGGTTCATGGCCAGGAAACTCCCCAGATTGTATTTCTATCAAGACCCGGTGGTCAGTACTCAAAATGTGAATGGACAAAAATAAAAATAACTATAAAAACCTCTAAATATTAAAGCAAGAATAAGTCACCAAAATTAATCAGGATATGGAACACAATCTAATTTTCAATATTCCAGGGTGAATTATAGAAGTCGATAACAACGGACATTGATGCTTTCGATAAACTTGATGCATTTCTTAAAATAACCTTTGAAATGTACAAAATGTTATATATTATTTAACCTGAATATATCATGGAAACACATGACCTATAGATCAAACTACACTTAAGCACTTAAAGTCTATGAGAAACATTTATCTCAGTCTTAAAACGTTTGGCCAACACTTTACACACTGATGTTTTAAAATGCAATAATATAAGAAAGGGCCATTAATTTTACTTGGGGGGTTTAAAATTTTAACCAATTTTTGGCTTCTAAAAAATGCATACCAAATAAGATAAAAGCTAGAAAGCCTGCTGAGGACAAATTAAGGCAGAAATAGTTTGAAAATTACTTAGCATCACTTGTGAATTAGCTCCTGGAAACTCTTTGTTGTCCAATACGACAACTTTTTAAAACTACTAACTGGTTGGAGTGCTTAGAGAATTTGTGAAAATAAGAAGGCTGAAAGATAAACACATTGACAAACATTGGTAAGCTATAATCATAAAGAATGTCCCAGCGACTTTAGTTTAGATATCTGAGCTACTCTTGATTGTCTTTGATGTACCTAAATTACCATGCTATTGTTATTATAATATATGAAAACATAGTAATATTTCCTAATATCTAAAATAAAAATCTAACTTTTGTCAAAAATAACTGGTAATGCCCAAATATGACAGCACTTTCAATTCTGCTTATATTTCAAAACACTGTTTCCAAATGTGTGCTGTAAATCACATATTTATAACAAATATATGATAGGAATCTTCAAGGTTGTTACAGCAATATGAAGCACAACACAGCATGCAGTCCAAAGATATGAGAAGATGTGAACCTGTGTGAGAGTGAGTGTGTGTGTGTCAGAGAGAAAGATCATGTACAGCATAATCTATCTTGGAGAGACGGTTTGGGGATTTACTCCACACCACTTAGCTCTGCAGGGGTTTAAGGGGCATACGTACAAACTCTCTGCAGTACCACTGGGCATGATGAAGGAGGCAATTTGAAGTTACTCTTTTTTTTTTTCTTTTTTCGTTTTCTGCACAGCTCAGTAAAGTGCAAAGATATACTTTATAGTCTGTGGATGAGAAGGGATAAAGAAGCGAGGAATCGAGGAGGAGAAAAAATATAGCAAAGTAACATCTAAAAAAACAAATGAAGTAGCATGGACTTAACTACTCACACTCAACAAATTGCTAAATATTTCTCTGCATGGCTTCTTTAATTTGTGTTTATAATAATACATTTTAAAAATTATTTTATTTAAATGACTGACTAAGCACTGGAGGGTTTTTTTCTGTGCTGGTTTACTTCACTGCACAGTGATTCATTTAAGAAACAGCACAACACAGGACAGGTAAATTAGAGAGCACTGCACACAGTACACAGACAAAATGTTGCTCTCATACATTTATTTTTCTGTCAAGAAAATGTTCTAAAAAATCAACACAATCAAATGTAGATTTAAACAGATAAAATAGAATAAGAGGCTGAGTAATTTGCATAAAATTAACATGTATCATAGGAATACAGTAAGATAATTCCTGCACCTGTAAACCTTAAACACTTAAGAGACGACTGTCAAAATCGGTTGGACACATCAACTACATAATCTTCAGCTCTATCAGCCCTGTTTTTACAAATACTGCAATGTTAGGAATAATGTAATTTACCGAGATTCCTTACAGAGAAAAATCACATCTTAATCATAAATGCTTTGTATATTTCTGATATGACAGGGAAAGCAAAATCTTTTTTTTTATTTAGAAATTGGCACCGGCATAAAAAAAGACCAAGGTACTGATCACTAAACTAATTCATGGGCTGTTTGTTCTTAAGGCACATAAAAATTCAAATTGGAAAATTTTATTTTTAGAAACAAAGCAAAATTTCACCCATAAGCAGATGACTGTATATCCTAGGTCACGGTGTGGATCTGCTTGAGAAATGGTCTAGTGAAAGGAATCAGATGAATTTCAACTTGATCTGTCCTGACTGGTGATTGATCAGTCAGAAACTCAAAACCCAATCTTTTTCAGATAAAACTTATAAGTGCATACAGTTTGTACCCAGATCCCAGCAAACCTGTTGGCGAACCTCTTTAGCACCATCCATCTTTCCCTTAACTTGGACCAGTTTCCCAGTCGCTGCTACTGAAAAACATCCCCGGAGAATGATGCTGCCACCACAATGTTTCACTCCGGAGATTGTGTTTGTGGAGTGATGGGATGTTTTCAGTTTGGGCCATACAGTGTTTTCCTTAGCGAGTTCAATTTTAGTCCCATCTCACCAGACCACCTTCCCCCATACATCTGGGGAGTTATTACAGGTGCAAAATCATTGTGTGTCAAGACCAGCTTATTCAACGCAGGTTTCACAACATTCTATTTCTAATTTTGGAATAACGTTGGCGATTGCGTGCTGTAGGCAGAAGGAGATGATGAGCTCTGTGTGCCCTGACCCACAACATGCTGTCAGCGGCACTACTAAGCAACAGATGGCTGATCAAGTATGATTTCAGTGCAATGTTCACTTTTGCTACCGGCTACGGTATGTTGTACTTCATGATTTCTGTGGTTGGGTCGGATAGAGGCTGGTTCGTATTCACACCAGAAGCGAACCGCACCTGAGTCTGTTTAGAAGTGGACCAAGACCACCTCAAAAAGTGGGTCTCGGTCAAACAGTTTGACCCGGACCAGGGTTTGCCTGAGTGTATTCACAACTACACAAAAGGTCCAAGGGGGGGAAACAAACTCTGGTCCGTTTTAAGTGGACCAAAAGTGGCAGGAGTGAATACACCATTAGTTACTTTTAATATATGTGGTATTGTATGGGGATGTGTTACTGATCATCTAACATTTGTTTTACCTTACTCAGGCGGGAGAAACTGGATGAACTTACTTTCTTCTGACTGTATTAGTAACAGCTTGACTAGGAGCCCTAAAAACAGTTTCTGAAGTTAAAGCAGCAATTCTTCGAAATGTATTTGTTTTAATGTTAATCGCCTGTTCTTCAGCCAAAAACGATTCAAATTAATTCAATTTAGTTTTGTTTATATAGCACCAATTCACAACACATGTCGTCTCAAGGCACTTTACAAATGCAATTCAATCTAATCATACATATTTGAAGTCAGGTCCATACATTTCAATTAATCTTAACTATCAAATAACTGCTCTGTTTAGATTTTTCTTAAAGTGCATGTGTATCTTCTTTTATGAGGTTTCTGGAATCTGACAATTTTTTGTGTGTGTTAGAGTTGAACTGAAAGCCAGCTATTCAGAGTGTCAAAGGGTCTCCTCCCTGTTCAGATCATTAAATGTGTCAGGTGCTCAACAACACCTGGCTTTGGCTTAACATTGGGTGGTCCCGCATCAGCTTTTATTACTTCAAATGCTGTGTCACAGCTGGTTGGGCTAGTAGAGGGCAGATCCCACATCAGATCATTAATGAATCCAGCAGAGATGCATGGGAGAGAGGTTGAGGAGAATTCAATACGGCAGACTATAAGACCGTCTATCATTATACCATTTCTCTCATCTCATCACCTTTTACCTGTAGTACAATAACTTATTGCCTACAGTTTTATACATGTGCTGCAGGAATATAAATGAGTTGATTGTTAAAGACAAACCACTATCACAAAATAATTTCCTTAAATCATACAAAGAAGACAAGGTTTCTTATGGAGGAAAATCTGACAGCTCAGGACTGTCACCTGTCCTGTTACATTGGCTTTAGGTAATCAAATGACTTCCCTCAGGAATATTTATCATCACTCCAATGTATTCATCAAAACTTACTATACAAACACTCATCAAGTAGAGAAATCACTAAGCTTGGACAGTATTCATTGTTGGTACTGTTTAAATTATATCTTAACATACCTAATGATATTTAGGCCTAAAATGATTAATACCCCTACCAGATTAAGATTTTAAACTATTTTCATTCAACTCAGAAGTTTTCTCTGACAGGAAATGAGATAGAAATCTCTGAAAAGATAATAAAATTATGTAGAAAAAAAGTCTGTTTTAGTTGACATTTTATTTAAAACTATAATGTTAAAAATGTGTCTGCTCAATAATCAGCGGAAAACCCTATATTTGCATTATAGCCACCAAACCCTTCTTTTTAATTGCTGACCAGCTTTTTGCATGTTTTCACTGGTATTTTGACCGTTTGGTAATGAATCTCAGGTCTTTGAGGTTGGATGTCCTTCTTGCCATTTCCTCAATCTTTAGGTTACTCCACAAATTCTCTATCAGATTGAAGTATCATCATCTTAGATTACAGACTCCCTACAACATCCAAGCAGCTCTACGTTAGCTCCTTAAGTCATGGTGTGACCTCAGCTTTTCTATCTTCATCCCCAACTCTAATTGCACCTAGAGAATTGTAAAGGTTGTGGTGCAAAAAACCTCCTACTGTGTGTTCTTTCTTTGATATATTTAGCTTTTGCGATTTACAAAAGCTCTTCAGAAATGACTAATCCTTGTACAGGTGAAAAGGGTGGAATAACTTGCATACTGCTACAAAACACTATATAACCAGCATCAATGTCGAAGACAAAGGAGGTCATATACCTCAAAGAGAGTCTTCATCCCCATTATAGGTGCATAGATGGGGCGGTACCCACCTTTAAATAGCATCCCAGCTTCTGACCTCTCTGGTCTGAGACCTGCTCTGTGGCTGACAGAAAGGAGCTGTTTTGGGTGGTCAAATCTGTGAATGCTCTGGATAATGAAGGATTCTTACCACCCAGTACAAGAATTGTTCTCTCCAATTCCTACAGGCAAGAATGTCCCTCGGTGTGTCCCTCTGTCAACACACCTGAATCACATAAGTAGGTCATTAGCAGGACTCTGTAGAACTTGGTGTATGATGAGGTAATTCAGTCATTTGATTCAGGTGTGTTGGACTTCGGACACATCACAAAATGAACTGTATTTGTTTAATGTGTTTTTCTGCACCCCTGCTTGAACAAGAAATTTGTAAAATTAAAGTAGATGAAATGGCAGCAAAAAAACTCACCTTCCTTTTTACCTTACAGTAATAGGTTTAAGAAAACAACCTTAAACCGAACCTATTCACAGTACACATAAACTTAACTTTGCTGAACATTGCAGTGTTTAAATTAGCCTTCTTTAATTCGTCCTCCTCTGTGAATTTGGCTGTAAGGTGCCATTCATAGTTGATTTGCGCAAATATGCTGTCGCTGCTGAGAAATTTGATTTAGATGCAAAAAAGAAAATTGCACAGTGTTACATGTACCAACATAATTTACATGCCTGCCTGCATGACAAACAGTCCATTTCAACAAACACACAAGAGTCCATAAGTGGCCACAAGACTCAGAACTGAATTCACAACAGGAAAAAGATGCACGTTTTGGTGATCAGTTAGGGTCAATGAGTGTGCATGTGTGGAAGTGTGAAAGAGTTGATAAAAATGGAGAAAGAAGGATGAAAAAATGGGTTGAAAAGAGAGAGAGACATCAATATATCCCCTGCTCCCTGTGGTCTAGGGTACCTGTCCTGTTTCTGACATCAACAAAGCCAAGCCTTCTGGGTAGTAATCAATCAGTCACACTCTGACAAGCTGGCAGAACTAAGTGCTCCATGTTTGTGCGAGTACAGCTGTGTGTATGCATAAATATTCGTGTGTGTCTGTGTGCGTTGGAGTGGAGGGGGCACATTAGCTAGGCTCAGGATGAGTGGAAACAGAGAAGTGTGGAGGATGGTGAGAAAAAAAGGCAAGTGAGACCTGAGTGTGAAAAGAACAGAGATGAAAGAAAACAGCTGAAATAAGATGCTATTTAAGAAAAAGTGAAAGTGAAAAAGTGAGAAATGGAAAGGAAGCAGAGCAGAGTGGCATTCAGATTCAAAAGATTTCTTTACATGAAATTAGCAGACTTCATGTAATTAATTTTCCAGACAGAATCAGTATAGTGAATAAATCAAGCTATTGGAATTATGAATGTTTTATGTCAGCAGACACTACACATAATAGAGACACTTGTATTTTGGGGGGCAATATGATAATGATAAAGGATGGGCTAATAGGATTACAACTGTGCTCTCCCTTTTAATTTTTAGATGGATTAAACATTACTCTGTGAGATGTTTAAAATACTGTTTTTAACTCGACCCTCCTTTAACATCTCTACAATGTTGTCTCTAACCTGTCTGGTATGTCCCTTGGCCTTCATGAGGCTGCCTGGTCACTAATATTCCCTAACATACATCTGACACATCCACAACACAACTGTATTAATACTAAGGTTATAATGCACACAGGTAGACTCCTTGTTTACAAATTAGGTGACCCCTGAAGGCAATTAGTTGCCCTGGATTTATTTAGAGGTATAGGGTCAAAAGGGTAAAAGTAAAATGTATGGAACACTTCAGATTTAAAAACTATTGAAAATCAATATGTCGTTTTCTTTCCACTTCACAATTGTGCCTTAGTTCGTGTTGGTCACATAAACTTCTAATAAAATACACTGTTTGTGTTTGTAACATGAAAAAACTGTGAAAAAGTTCAAGAGGTATGAATACTTTTGAAACGTGATGTGCTTGTTGGTAAGTATCCAAGAATAGATTTCTGTTTTTTGCAAGTTTCAAATGGTACTTAAAGCAAAGTGGTAGTAAGGGCACCCTATATTTTGACTTTATGAAAAATGTATTTATAGACAAAATACCTTTCAAGAACTTACACAGCAAAACCTGGTATATACACATCACCAAAATCAGTCTGTTTTCTAAATGAGTGGCCTTAAAAGCAAATTCCCTGTACCTTAAGGCAGTTCTGATTGAAGTTAACCGAGACATTTTGGAATATACTTGTTAAATGTGTGCTGAATTTGCCCGGCTTCATCGAGGCCACAACCCATGTGCTGCAGCTCATTGTATATAATTTGTTCCAAATTATCGACTTTATTCTAAAGATCTTAAGGACTTACAACCTACAAATTACCACTAGTGGCTATATGCATTTGAAAGCATTTAATCAAATATGTTCATACAAGGCCAGAAACAACTTATCTCATTCCACAAGCAGTAACTCTAAAGTACACAAAGGCAGAATAGAGCAGCGCTTTTATTAGAAAATAACTGAATTCCATCAAGGTTTTCCCTGGCCAAAGTTCTTTCTCTAAACAGAAAATTGGATTTTACTGAATGCTCTCTAAGTATTAATCTTTGTGTTAAGAAAGCAATAAAAGAAAGAAATAACATTTAAAAGCTTGAAACAAATCCTAAAGGTCGTCAGAGATTGTGGTCCAATAAAATATGTCAGTTTACATGTTTTTGAGTTCTCCCTAAAGACCTTAGTCATCTCTTTAGATCTCTGATCTCCAAGCCTGCTCTTTCATAAACTGGCCATTGTAAATCACTAAGGATGTCCATTGAATTAGCCCTGTAGGCAGATCAGATGCACCGTAATTGCTTAAATGCATTATGTTGATTAATCTGTGGTGGATGTAATAAAGTAGCAAGAAGCCCATTTAGAGGATATTTTTATCTTTTTGTTTCACTCTTTGGTGTTTCACAGTAAAGAAATCCTCGCAAATAAAGGGGCTAATGATGGTTTTTCTCCCTCTATTCTTTTCATTGCCAATCACTCTCTCATTTTTGACTGGGCTTCCATTCTGTATACCAGGCTTCCAGTAAAAGCACTTTCTACCTTCTATCTCATTATCTTCTCTCCATCTTCTGATGCATTGGCTTTTAGGAATGAAAAACTGCAAATCAACCAAACTGTCCATTCGGAAGATGAAAATCACATTGTTCCTCTTTCATATCAGAAGCTCTTCATCAGTTCAAGCTGCTCACATACAGCCGTGTTTAAAGGAATGGTATTGTCCTCTGAATAATGTCCTAATTGCCATGCATTTTCTAAAGAAATCAGCTTGGCGTACTTTGGCCCTAGAGGCAAATATTATGTTTTTTTTAAGAAAAGAATCGGCTTGTCACCAACTAATATTTCCCCCCACCTCCTTTTGCTCAATGCTGGTTGGTTCAAAGAATTGCTTTTTAAAATTCATATTAAAGGCAAAACATTTGCTCTTTGATTGATTAAAAAATCATCAAGATGTGTTAATGCAACAAACGCTTATAAGGGGAACAGGCTCAGGTTAAAGTCTGGATTTGAAACAATTTTGGGGCCTTGATAATATGATCACTAAAAAAAACATTTTTTAAATTTTACATTACAACACTAACATTGTGAATAAGCATAAGTATTCACCATTATTGTGGATGTAAAATCAAATTTTATAGTGGCCAGTATGTCTGTGACTGATTTCTATTACATTGTGCTGCTTAAGTTAATAGTTTCCCACCTTTAATTCCCTGCAGGTTTCCTGTAAACTAGGTATGAAGTGCTGAGAATCTAATGGTATGATAACCTTATACTGACTATCACACTCTATTTGGCGCATCTAAAAACGAGTTTTACATTAGTTTTTCCTATCATGTCAATGAAGTAGGCCTGCTCTTAATGATTTGCTACTGTTTCGTATAGTGTGTGTTTATTTGGATGAAGTTTATAAAATTTACAGAGTGCTGCAGAAATTAATTTGTTTGTGAGGTTATTATCTAGATTTTTTTCTTCATACTTAAAGATTACTGGATCCTCATCAGATGAAAGGTAAATGCTATAAAAACGGTCTATGAGTACCACCAAGTGGTCATAAAATTATTAAATAAGAAAAAAGTAAAGTATGTCAGACTGCCCTAATGTTAGTTACTTCAAGCATACAGCATGTCGAGGTGAGTGAATCTTCATCACTGCAAAAAAGAACCCCTGCATAATGTAGTTTGAGATAAAGCAATGTTAAAAGGCGTTGGTTTGACATTTGAGCATCACTTGCATACATTCTGTAGCAGTGGGATATATGTGGTTTCCCTAGGTTAGCACATTTATGCCATAACAGTTTTTGACATGTCACTGAGGATATCCAAAAAGCTGGAGTTCCTGCCAATGTAATAGGTTTAAATCCCTACGCGGAGCAGCACTAACATGATTCTCTGGCCCCGTCAAACATTCCGGAACCCCACGTGCTTTATCGTTAATCAGAACGGTGCAGTCAGAGGTTGTGTCTAGGTAGAGGTAACTAATTTAGGATAAAACTATTTGGATATTGTTTATTTTAGCCAATGCAGCTGCTACAAGCTTTGTGCATGAGTGTTTTGAGTACTGGTAGTCTGGAGGTGACATCACAACACATTTTGTCCATCAGCCATCTTGGGAAGTAATTTATGCCTTCTGCAGCCAATTTGGTAATTCCTAACTGTTTTCAACCCATTATTGGAAAATGGAAATCCCATAAATCCTAGAAACCTATTTATTATGAAAGATAAATGAAATGTCTTCATCCAAAAAACACCAATTTAATGCCGTCCAGATTATGTGATTGATTAAGCCATTTCTTTTTTAAAAACTCTGGTCCAAAGACGTCAATGACTGTCTTATAGGAATTTAAAATCAGAAAATTTGAAGTCATCCAGGTTTTTATGTTATCAAGACATGCCTGCAGTTTACCTGACTGATTGGATTTATCAGGATCTATGGATAAATGTTGCTGAGCATCGTCAGCTTAATGTAAATTTATCCCATGCTCTCTGATAATTTTAACATTTGGAAAGATATATAGTAAAGGGAATTGGCCTAAGCACTGGACCCTATTAAAAAGAAATCTAGGAATATTCTTATTCTCCTTTATTATTGATGAACAATACACTCTTCTAGTTTGGCAAAGTGTATTTTTATACAACAGTAGGCTATTTTTTCAGATTAAGTAGGACACCTCTATATTTGTAGAGTGCCATTTTCTCTCCATTTTCCTAGAGTTGTGCTTTAAAGTATGCAGCTCTGAATTAATCTAGGGAGCCAGCCTCCTTTGAACAATTACCTTCTTTTTTAAGGGGCTGCATTGTCTAATGCTATACATGCTACACATTAATGAGGATGCAACACTAGGAACAAAAACATCAGTTTGTGAAAGGGTAGAATTTTTTTTTTTTAAGAATTTTTTTCAGCACTAGAGGGCTTTATTTTTGATAGTAGGCAGACAGGAAGGAGGGGCAAAGAGAGGGGGAGACATCTGGCAAAGGTCTAACTACTCCCAACCATGGGAATAAATTTAGGAAAATCTTATTTCCTGTTGATCTATGCTTAAATTTGTCAGGAGCATCTAATCCCCACACACTGTCATGTGGCTTCACACGGATGAGTTTCCTCTTACTCCTATTTAGGGAAGGTTGAAGCATTGGAATAGTCCCCACTGGGATGGAACCGGTGCCTGTGACACAATGAGAAAACTAGGAACCTGCAAGAAGCTCCACATAATTGGACACATGAGTTGTAACATTAAACTCTTTAAACTTTGTTACATCACACTTGTAAAATGTTGCATTACCCATTACCACGCAGAAACTGGTACTGGCACCAGAAACACTATTTCTGATAAAACACTCATCTCTTGGTGCTGGTACTGGTCCAGCTGTCAACCTGGGCTGGCTGGAAGAGATAGGAAGTTCAGTACATACATAACAACCACAAATATTTCTGGACTTGGTTACAATTTTTCATATTGGTACCAGTTGTTTGTCTCATACAAGCAATTCATATCTTGTATAAACATTCCATCTTCATTTATCTACCTCTTTAATTTCTCGAAATTATGAGATTGTGGAAATTTCTAGCATATTATTAACACAATCAGGACACACATGAAAAACAAAACAAAATGTTTCAACAACATCTTTCCTTTAGATTCACCTATCAGTCTCTTTCTCACCCCTAAACGCTAGGAAAGATTGTTGGTTTCTTCACTGACATTGAGACGAAGCCTCCTCTAGATGGCGAAAACCCCTTTGTAGTCAGACTTTGCATCATTTCCAGCCTGAGTGGAAAGACTGAAAGGCTCACCTTTTTACAGTGTGTGTTTATAAGTAGCCCCCTCTTGGATTTTCACAGCGGTAGAAGTTGTCAATAACACTTGGAATGGACCCTCCCACTTTGGATCGGACCACGCTTTTTTCTTAAAGCTCTTAATCAGCACTCTGTCACCTTCTTTCATGTCACCAGGAACCTGTAGGGCTTCAGAAACATCATTTGGCAGATTTTTAGCATTTTGTATGTCTCTTAACTGTAATGCCTTCATCATGTAATCTGCTAACGTTGCCTCTTGTTGTGGATCTTTTAGGTCTTTTTTGTAGATCAGGAATATAATAAGGTCTTCCATGTATTATTTCAAAAGGTGTTAATCCACCCTGAGTTGATGGGATTATCCTCATATTAAGTTTTATTATATCCAAACATTCAACCCAATTTCTTTTTGTTTCTTCCGTTGTCTTCCTAAGCTTACTTTTAACTGTCCCATTTGTTCTCTCTACCAACCCTGCACTCTGGGGTTGATAGCTACAATGTGTTTTCAGGTCAATCTTAAAACATTTACCAATTCTTATATGACTTTGTTAAAATATGTATATTCCATTATCACTATAAATCCTTCTTGGAATTCCAAATGTACATAGTCCCTTTTTGCCACTGGTATAGCATCTGGCCCTTTGCAAGGAAAGATTTCCTTGGGGGTAATGTTTCAGACATATCGAATAAGATGCACAAAATAAAAATTTTTAGTAAATATTAAATCCATATGTAGTAAACTACTACCCTCCTTTTGAGACATGGCTCTGCACATGGCTCACAATTCATTGAAACATTGATTTAAGTAATATAAGCTTTCCTTCAGGGCATCTAGTAATCTCTTCACATTTACACTCAACTAATTTAGCTGGTAACAGCACAGCATCTAATAATTTCAGTAATAACTCTGCATTTTTCCATTGTGCTACCAATTATACCTTTATTTTTGTTTCTTTCCATACATAATATGTGCTGTCCAAGATGTTAATAAAACCTGTATGATGTCATGATAGACAAGGTTAAAAAAATATTTAATTTGATCTTTCCTGCAAATGTTTCTCTTTGGCCATGATAACGTTGCTCTCTTTTAATCATCTGGTTCCAATAACAAAAATTTTATTCATCAGCAAGATTATAACAGCTCTGAATAATCTATTCTAATCTATTTTTTTATGCAGTAAGTCTTCATTATATTAAAGAATGAGGTCACTATTTCTGTTAGTTGCTATTATTTTAATAATGCTTAGTTTACTTTGAGTTTCATTAGTTCTGAAAAAAGTCACTCCTCATCAATTTAGAAGGCTTATTGATTGATGAACACAAAAATTAAGAGCATGTTATATCTTACAATCTTAGTTTGTCTTACCCAATTTTATAAACACACCTGTACAGTTTCATTCATCTCTTCCCTTTTTAATTACACTTGGTATTTATTTCAATTAACTCAAGTTTTCTCAATTTCAGGAATAGTAATTCTGTCCAGTAATTCTGTTAAGGAGCATTTCATCTTGTGTTAAATTTCAAATCTCATTTGATCATTCTTAACCTGATTGGAAAAAGTCCAAACATTTGTTAAAATCCTTTTGTTTCACCATAAAGAATTTACCTAAAATTATTATGGTATGTTGAGGATCAAACTTGCTCTTGTAATCTTTAATTATTATCATGCACATATACCCTAATTTTTACATAACGTAAAACAAACATTTCACAAAAACAAACCGACAAAAATTGACAGACATTGGCCACACAAAAAAATTTATTACTATGTTTGTAAAAGAATTTCGAAAAAATTAAAGACAGGTCTATGAGCTTTCTTATGTTTATCAGTATTTCAATTCAGGTAGAACCTTTGCTATCTTTCTATAATTTTTTTTTTTTTGGGAAAAATTCTGGAAACCTTATAGAGGTAAAAGTTTGGCAATTCACACACTGACAACTTTTCCCTCATGGCTGTCATTAATATCCACTTGATGGTTTTTTAGGATTTTGTAACGCACTTTGAGTTGCCCTGCCTGCAATGTGCTGTACAAATAAATTTACTTAGTTACTTCTCTATCAGAGCAATTTCATTTACAAAAATTCCCATATAATTTTCTTTTTATATTCTTAAAATGCACATTGTTTCCTCATAACCCCTTTTGTTCCCACTAGGTCAGTTTTGAATGCTTCAATTCTTTTTTATCCACCAAGGATCAATAAGGTGGTGTTTGTGGGGTCCACCTTGAAGGTGTTGTCTTTTGGGTCCGTTCAGTCTGGAGAAGTGTCAGGTTATCATTGTCAGGTCAGTGAGGTTCATAAGTCAGTCAGAACCTTGGTCATTTGGTCTGTGCACATAATGTCTCATGAATCCAACCAGTGATTAGTCAACAAAACTTCCACACAGTGTGATGTTATTTCTCCAGCTTCCACCTGTTGAAGAAAAATGTATTGTTAATAGATTAACTGCATTTCCCAGGAACACTGCATTCCTCCTGGATGATCATCACCTGTTGAAAAGCTTCATTATTATATTAGTCAGTTTGTTTCACATATTCACTCAGATCTTTAAACATTCCAGTAGGTAAAGTTATTAGTATATCATGTAGACTGACATATACTTTTGCACTTGGAGAGGATCTCAGATTATCCATGTATGCTGCTGCAATATCTATCATCTCCTCTCCCTCATAAACTTCCCCTTTGCCTTCTTTAACAACATTCTGTTCTCCCTTATCCAGTCATTGTTGACTGGGTCGTCCAGTTTGACAGTTTCTAGCCCAATGACAATGCTGTCCACAAACCCAGCATACATCATCTCTCCCTCTCATTTGTCTCCGTCAACGCCCCCTAAGGCCTCCTCTTCCTCTGAAAATTCCTCTCATTCTACCCCTCCCCCTACTTACTGGTCCTGCATAAAATGTCATCTTCCGCATAGAAGGTATCAGTGTTTTTTCTTTCCACTGACCACCTTTTCAGCATGCATTGCCCAGTTCTGCCAACTGTTGACCAAGCAGGTGGGTAGATCAATATTATGTTTTGTGACCCAGTTACGATTCTCAGCTAAAGCATTTGCCTGGAGGGCATTTTTTAGCTGCTGTTTATAGAGAATGTCATCAACATTATCAAGTTGCAGTCCACTATTACTTTTAAACACTTCTTCCATTCTCAGTCCGTACTCACTGATTGGCCTCCCTGTGTTTAGTCTGGTTAATAATGGTATAATCTGCTCTCTGTCTAAACTCTCCTTCTAATGTGGGCTGCTTCCGGACGCAGTTTCCCATTTTAAGAGTTTTTTTTTTTTATATCTATTAAAAACTCTTATTAAGAACTGAGTTCTACTTGTATTAATTTATATTGGCGCTATTTATTTTATTCTCTGTGCTTTATTATATATCCTTTTATCCTATTTACTCTAATTTATTATTTTTCAGACTCCGCTCTTTGTTTTTATCTAACAGGGGTATAGTATTTATATATATATATTTTGTCGTATCATCAAACCAACAGAATTCCTCAGACAGGGCTCCAACATCTCCCGGAAAACAGACTTCTAGATCAAACACCTAGGTTTGATCTGGTTTTCCGCTTTGAGTTCTAATCTCGGAGAATACAGGAGTTTTAGACTGAGATGTGATGGCACCTAATATCCAATCAGAATTTCCCATGACACATCTCAGCTGTTAACAACTTTATGTTAGCACCAGCAAGGTTTCGGGTTGTCTCACTGAGTGAATCATGTGATTCTGCATTCATAAACATACCCCATGTTTATTATCAGGCCTCTTCAAAACGGCAAGCATACTGGCTCGTGTATTCATATAGCGCTAACGCCAAGCATACCGGCTTGCGTATTCCTTTTAATATACTTAGTTGGTTTCGTCTTACCTGTGCGTTCGGTCTAACTGTCTGTCGGAATGCGTTGATCCACGCTCCCGGTGCCCCTCGGTCGATTTGGCGGTTACCAACACAGAATTCACTGTGCAGGATTTTTGTTCTCCAGACGTTCTGGAGGCTGCGCAGACAGGAACCCCACACGCACCGCTGGGCCCCAGGGCAGCAGATTTCTAGCGCTCCGGCTCGAAGGACCAAAGAAATGTTAGAGTTAAAAAGCTGATAATTACAGACAAGTGTAAAAATAAGACACAAGTGAACCAAGCAACTTTGACTTGCAAGGGTGAGACAGTCCTCTGCCAAACAGCGACTTCCTTCTCACAAAAACTAAGTCCTTGCACCAGCCTTTTATTTAATTGGTTCAGATAATTCTTACAGAGATTTAAACTTAGAAGAGTGGTCATTCCCATATATGGTAAAAGCATGTCATGTCCAGGGATTGATCCACTCCAGACCACATTCCTTAAATAAAAAAATGGGACAAATTCTTAAACGTTGCTACTGCACTGTCTTACAAAAGATCTCTCCTTCAGGTTTGGAGTAAACTCAAAAGTTAAAAAATGGTCAGACAGAACAGGGTTATGATGAAACACTGTAATGTGTTGACACATAATTCTGTATGTCACCACATGGTCCAAAGTATGAAGACAAAAGTAGGTAGGTCTGCGCATGTTTTGAGCAAAGCCAGTTAAGATAGCATCAAAGGCTACATTTAGGCTATCTATTTCAGTGTCAACACGAAAGTTAAAATCCCCCACTATAATCATCTTATCAGTATTTAACACTAAATCAAATAAGAAATCTGATAACTGAACTAAAAATTGAGAGTAAAGGCCTGGTGGATGATACAAAACAACAAACAGAAGTGGTTTAAATGCTTTGCAATTTGGATGAGGAAAACTAAGGGTTAGATATTGAAAAGAATTGTAGCTATTGATTGAGCTGGGATTAATCAATAAATCTGTCTGAAAGATGGATTTCACGACTTGTTTATTTTGATTATTGAATGTTAATGAAATAAAACAAAACAAAAACTGAATTCAGGCGGGTGACCTGGAGGTTGTCCCGAGGAGGCATAGAGTTAAGGAGGACAGCCGGAGAACGGTCTTGGAACCCGTGGAGGAGGCCTGGAGAATGGCCGTTGAACCCTCGACGGAGGCCTGGAGAAGAGCCTTAGAACACTTGACGGAGCTCTGGAGACCTTTGTCTGTTGAGAGCACATGAAAAGAAATATGAGGTGATTTGTCCTCGAACCCCTCTAGAACAGGAATGTGAGGCGCTTCGTCCTTAAACCCCTCTGGAATATGAACGTGGGGTTGGTGTGGAGTTGGAAATGTTAATGGTGAAGATGACAGAGCCAGAGATGTAGGTGATGATGATGGCGGCGCCAGGAGTGTATATGGCAGTGCTGAGGATGACAGCTGGGTGGCAGAAAGTTGAGGCTAGGAGCTGAGTAATCAAGATGGAGCTGTGTGAACAACAGCAAGCTATGTTGTCTCTGCCTCCCCTTTTCCTACTTCTCATATTTTTAAGGCTCTATAGATGTGTTTCTCTATTTTTCTGTAGAGTGGGTGAAACACTGTGGAGTTGTGCACATGGGAAGCCTACTTTTATTATTGTTGTTTTTTTGGCTTTTTTCCTTTGAGTCCACACTGGGGAAACCATATGAATTTACCCACAGGACCATCTCCTCTGGCTGCGCGGCCCCTTGTTTCACCATGCAGAGAAGCTGAAGATTCCTGCAGAGATACAGAGAGAAGCAGAGGCTGCAGAAGAGGCTGTACGAAGCAGAGGTACAGACCATATCTGCCCTCCGTGATTATGGGGAATGTGAGGAATTATGAGGAGCCGGCAATGCTGATGTGACACTTGTGTTTTATGGAGACATGGTTAAATGGAAATATACCAGACTCAGTGGTTTCCCTGAAAGGGTTCAAACTCGAGGTAAGAAGAAAGGAGGAGGGCTGGCAGTGTTTGTGAATGAGTAACAGGACACATGTCCACATGAAGGAGCAGCTCTGTACCCAGGACATGGAGTTACTTATCTTTAGGATGCAGCCCTACTAACTCCCAAGGGAGTTTGGGCACGAGGGCGGGATGTACATGCAAAACACTATTACATGCCCGAACTCTCTTGGGATATAGTAGGGCTGCATGCCTACATCCCGCCCTCGGCCGATGCTGCTGACTCTTGTGAGCAGCTCCACAGTGCAGTCACCCAGATCCACACACAGGATCCCCGGGCCCACCTGCTGTTCAGCGGGGACTTTAATCACTCTTCTTTCTCTGCCACTCTCCCTACCTTCACACAATATATTAAGTGCCATATGAGGGACAACAAGATGCTGGACCTACTGTATGCTAACATAAAGGACGCTTACACTTCATCTATCTGCTCTCCCAATACACACCCAAGGTGAGAAGAGAGCAAGCACAGAAAAGGTCCATGAAAGTGTGGACTGAGGAGGCCAATGAGAGATTTTAGGACTGTTTCCAGGCCACAGACTGGGGCATGCTCTGCAGCTCTTAGGGAGAAGAGATTGATGGCCTGACCCACTGCATCACGGACTATATTAACTTCTGTGTGGACAGCATTGTGCCAACCCGGAAGCTAAGGTGCTCTCCAACCACCATCGCTGGGTAACCCCTGAGCTTAAAACCCATCAGAACCAGAAGAAGAGGGCTTTCAACTCAGGGAATAGAGAAAATCAGAGGGGAGTTCAGCACCAGTGGAGGATAAGGAGGTGTAAATTCCACATCCTCCGTTACTGCTCCGTTCCACTCAGGTCCGTTCATGTACGTCCGACGGAGCAACTCTGTTGCTTTGTTTAGTTAATTAGAACGGTTCCACATTCTCCGTGGCTGCTCCTACCGTCACCGTCGACGGACTGGCTCTCCATAAAATTACACAACTCAAATATCCTGGTCCACTCCGGTCCATCTGGCTCCAACCGTGTAAACCGATGTACCTCTCACGCATGCTCTCTTCAGGCTCCATGGAACTTAGAGCGGAGCTCAACGGAGTTATGGCAGATGCAGTAGACATTGCTTTTCATGGACTGACGGAGGTGGTCTGGAATGGAACCAACACGTCCCAGAGCGGAGGATGTGGATTCTAGGGGTCAGAAGGACTAAGGGAAGAAGCTGGAGGAGCGGTGGAGGAGTGTCAAAGGGACAGCTGATGGAGATCAGCGCTGGGCAGATGAATTAAACTGTTACTTCAACAGGCTTCGTTCTCCCCCTCTCCCTCTGACCCCCTTCCTGCTCCCCCCTCTTCACACATTTCCAGCCCAACAGAGACTCCTCCCTTCCCCTGACAACCATCACCTATAGCCAGCCCCTCCACACCCATGCCTCCAGCCCTCCCCATAGGGTACTGTATACAGCACCAGCCCTCCTCTGCCCCCCACCCCCAGCAGTCCACCCCAGTCCCCCCTTCACTGCCCCTTCTCCCTCACGTCAGACCAGATGAGGAAAGAGCTGCGGTGGCTGAAGCAGCGTAAAGCTGCAGGACCAGACATCATCAGTCCCAGGCTGCTAAAGACCTGTGCAGACCAGCTCTGTGAGGTCCTCAGCCACATGTACAATCTGAGCCTCAGTCTAGAGAAGGGCCCTTTCCTGTGGAAGACCGCCAGTCTGGTTCCTAAAACAACGCATGCCAAGAAACCCGCCCACTACAGACCAGTCACCTTGGCCTCCAACCTGATGAAGACCATGGAGAGGCTCATCCTCACCCACCTCCGCACTGTGGTGAGCCCCACCTAGGACTTCTACTTTCTGCAGCGGGTGCTCACCCGCCTAGAGACTGCCGGGAGCACTGTGGGAGTTATGTTCTTTGACTTCTCCAGTGGTTTCAACACCATCAGACCGGTGCTGCTGCGGGGGAAGCTAGGAGACGCGGGAGTGGATGGACACCTTGCTGCCCTGCAAGGTACTGTCCTGTCACCATTTCTTTTCACCCTTTCCTCCACAGACTTCACCTACAACAAGGACAGCTGTCATTTCCAGAAGTTCTCAGCCATTATGCCTGTGTGCCTGAGGGGAGCGAGAGTACTGGTCAGTCATCATAGACTTTGTGGACTGGTGTGAGCGCAACCACCTGTGCTTGAACACCAGTAAGACAAAGGAGATGGTGATCGACTTCATTAGAAGGACACCACCTCACTCACCAGTAAACATCCAGGGGGAGGACATTGAGTAATTGTTAGTTTTAAGAACCTGGGTGTTCACCTCAAAATTAAACTGGACTGGTCCCATAACACCAACACCCTGTACAAGAAGGGCCAGAGTTGCCTCCATCTTCTGTGGAGACTGAGGGCCTTCGGGGTATGCAGGCCATTGCACAGGGCTTTTTATGACTCTGTAGTAGCCTCTGCCATCCTCTACGCTGTTGTCTGCTGGGCCCCAGGCAACACAGAGTGGGACAGTAAGAGACTGAACAAGCTGGTTAGGTGGGCCAGCGCTGTCCTGGGCTACCCACTTGGCTCTGGGGAGATGGTGGGTTAGATAAGGATAATTGACAAGCTCACATCTATCATGGATGGATTTTCAGTGGCCAACTGAGACTCCCTAAGATATGTTGAGTGGTGGTCCATGACAAAGAGCTGCTTGGAAGCTGAAAACCTGAAGTGAGGCAGGAGACACCATGGGAAGGAGGAAGGCATTGATCAGACCCCCCAGAAGAGGAGAGGAGGCATCGGTCGGACCCTTCAGAACAGGAATGAAGGAATAAGCATGAACCTCCGGAGAAAGAGTGGAGGTGTCAGCCAGACCTTCCAAAACAGGGATGGGAGCATCTTGTCGACGGCGTCGTCGACGGCATCGTCTCCACTGGGAGTAGGAGGAAATAAAAGATACTGAGACAAATGGTGGAAACTGGAGCAGATGCTGAGATCTGGAACCCTGCTGACCCTGGTGGAGAAATTGCAAGGCGGCAGTGAGGTGGGCTGGAGATGCTGGCGTCCTCCTCACTGGGCCAAAGGCTCATTCCCAGGGGTTGAAAAGGTGGTATATGGCTGCGGGCTGCACCCTACTGGCCGCACCTGAAACCCCAAAAAATCTATTCCATCTCCTTCTGCAACAGGGGAGAAGGCGAGACCACAACATCTTCCCTGTATAAGGCCCTTGCTTCTTCCTCCGGCTGCTGGATCCACCGGAGTAGCTCCAAGGCTTGATTGTCTGCTTGGTCATGGTGGTGACTGGATCCTTCTATCATGTTAAGGTGGTGTTTTGTAGGACCAACGTGCCGACAGGGTGTACCTCACCAAAATCAGTGTAAGCTTTTTTAGTGGTAGAAAACTGAAACCCAAGTCATTGCAGTGTTTGTTTGTTTGTTTGTTTTTTGTTGTTGTTTTGCTAAAGAAAACATTTCTTCTTTTCTTAACAAGGAAAAAAATCCTCATTGGCCATCACGGAACAGAATTTAAAATTCTCCTCCTGACATATAAAGCCCTTAATGATCAAGCTCCATCATACATCAGAAATCTGATTGCTCCATATATTCCTAACAGAGCACTTCATTCTCTACGAACTCTGGTGGTTTCTAGAGTCTCTAAAAGTAGAATGGGAGGCAGATCATTTAGTTATCAGGCTCCTCTCCTGTGGAACCAGCTCCCAGTTTTAGTTTCTGAGGCATACACCTTGTCTACTTTTAAGACTAGGCTTAAAACTTGCTTTTTTAATAAAGCTAGTTAGAGTGGCTCAGGTTATCCTGAGCTATTTCTGTAGTTATACTGCTATAGGCTTAGGCTGCGGGAGGACATAATGAGCACTTTCACTCTCTCTGCTATATTCTCATTCTGCTCTACAATTTTGAGTTATTTGCTGTCCGAGCTACCGCACCCTGTTGGCGATTAGACGCCTCGGAGTTCAATTCAATTAATTTCATTTCAGTTTATTTATATAGCGCCAATTCACAACACATGTTGTCTCAAGGCACTTCACAAAAGTCAGCTACATACATTCCAATTAATCCTAACCATTGAACAGTGCAGTTAGATTCAGTTATTTGTTCAAATTGGATAAAAAGTTTTTCTATCTAAGGAAACCCAGCAGATTGCAAAGTTTCAGACACTTGTAGCATTCACTCTTCCTGGATGACCATGTAGCGACAGTGGACAGTCAGTGGCGTTGACTTTGCAGCAATCCCTCATACTGAGCATGCATGTAGCGACAGTGGAGAGGGAAAACTCCCTTTTAACAGGAAGAAACCTCCAGCAGAACCAGAACCAGGCTCAGTGTGAACGGCCATCTGCCACGACCGACTGGGGGTTTGAGAGAACAGAGCAGAGACACACAAAGAATACAGAAGCACCAATTCAGGAGTACTTTATATGGGAAGGAAAGGTAAATGTTAGTGGATGTAGCTCCTTTAGTCGTTTCATCTAGAAAGAAAGAACAGATAAACTTTGAGCCAGTTTTCAAGGATAGAGTCTGAAAGAGAGCACATATAATTAGTTACAGTAAAAGCTCAGTCAATTGCTATATCTAGGAGAGAGAAAGGGTTAAACACTGAAAGACAGGGTGGGTGGATCATCTGTAGAAGGTGAGCATTAAGTTGTTGCCAGCAGAAGCTTGGACAATGCCCCCCTCCAGAAGGTGTCACAGGTAGACACAGAGTCAGGCCAGGTGTAGCTTCTAGGAAGAGAAAAGAGAGAGAACAAGAAGTTAAAAACTAAAATAACAGCAAATAATGCAAAGTTGGAGACTAGTGTGAGAATGTAGCGAAGAGGGTGAAAGTGGTCATTATGTCCTCCAGCAGCCTAAGCCTATAGCAGCATAACTACACAGATAGTTTCAGTTCAGATTATTTAGTTAAACGGCGCTTATTTACAGCAATGTCGTCTCAAGGCACCCCACCAAGGGTCCGGAAGGGCGCGTGGCCCCCGGGGAGGCCAGACCTCTAGATCTTTTTTCCTCAGAAGCAACCCCACTGTATATAATATATTATCTTAAAGGAACGACTCTCAAGCAGGACTAAACTTTTAACACTTTTATTTGTGCAAGGGATGTACACTCCCCCAGTGTTTATCAGTAGACTATGTGTCACCATTCCGGTGTCTATCTGAATGGTTGTGTAATAGCAGGTGTCCAGTGCTTATTCTAAGTGTTGCCGCAGCATTCTAATTAACCCAGTTACCCAAAGTACTAAACCTTATGTCAAACTGTAGATCATTTGTCCTTGTAATTTATGTCAGTGAGGATTCCTATACATAAAAACGTTTTATTCTACAACTTGTATTTTGAAACCAATTTTTACATTTCTTTGGAACTTAACAAAATTCTCCTCTTCAGAGCAGAAATATGACATGTCAATAAGAAATTACATCAAAACATAAAAAAAGAAAACTGGAATGTACTCAAGATTAATAATCTATGGCACTGACTAAAGTAGTGGATTTACTCCAAGGACAAAAATAAATAAAAATTATACTTCATTCAGTGGTTTAAAATGGACCAATATCATTATTTATTTAAGGCTCACCATTTGCTTTACAAAAAGTTCTCCAAGATTTATCATAACTTTTAGGACTTCTAGCAGGCAGGAATCCCACTGTATACTTTAAACATGTTACAAGAAACCTAAGGCCATCTTTTCTAAACAGGTAGTGGTTTCTCATACTCTGCGGGATCACCCCATCAAGCAGTCTCATGAATCAATCAATCAATCAGTCAGTCAATCAATCAATTAATAAAAACTGTCAGAGGAGCCTCCCATCTTTACGTTGGACCTGAACCCTACCACCAACTTAGTTTTTTGTGGCATTCTGTTTATCCCCTCTTTTGTATTTAATACAGTCTTTTATGTATTAGTATTCTACTTTTACAATTATATTTTATCATGATGAACTTTAATCTAAGCTAATAGGTTGTGAGTTTGTAGGAGGGCCAAAAGACAGACAAGAGCTTGGGAGCAGCATAGTGAGGCTTTAATGATAAAAAAAAATAAAAAACAATCTTACAAATGAGGAATGAGGAGCACAGGACATGGAACCAGGCTGGACACTGTTTCCTATGACTAACTTGTGCCAAAGGCAGTTATTACCAAAGTTAGTAAATAAGCTCAAAATTAACGAGTCGGGGCACCACCTTATTTTCAGTAATTAACTGCCATACAGCTCTCAGTCAGTTATTGTTTTATGAAAACCTGCCTGGTGAGGCATGGTGTTAAGAATCAGTGAAAGAGGCAATTCAAGCACTGGCATTCTCAAAAACCAAGCACTTCACACATATACAGAATACCCACTAACAACTTCTCTCCAAAGACAAGAATTTATTAACAAAAAAATTCAACTTCTAGTTAAAAATATTTCAGTAAACAAACTCTTTAACTGTGCTACTAACATCTGAACTGAAATAAAGTTTGTCTGGACTTTAAAAACACAATCGAAAATGAATTTGTAGCATCAAGGCTAGGTAGCCTGATAGCACTCGAATAGTTTGGCACCTTCTAACAATATTTAAATGTTTTTTTGTCTTAAACCAAATTTCTCTGCCCAGACACAACCTCTTACATGAAGGGTTTTTATGAACAAGAGGACAGTCGGTCTACGTTTCTAGGCCGTCTTCTTCAGGCAGCGGGGAGAAACCGCACCGTTGAAGTAGTCTGGACACCAATTCTTCTTAAGGAATCTTTCTGTGCTCAGATTCTTTTCTGCAGAAGCCTAGAGAGAAAGGTTTCGGGCAGTTAGTCTTATTTTTGGCTGGGAGGTGGTCACTGGGTACACAAATAGTAGACCGTACATTACTGGATCCAAGGTTTCTTTGAAAATAAAGTCGTTTGCTCAGCCAGTGAGATGAAAGACATTCATACCTGTACCCTCTTTGCAACCAGTGGACAGTTGTGGGATAGAGGGAGTGTTCACTGTGCCAGTTTTGTAGATCTTTGATGTCATGGGGATTCCAGCTGTGACTCCTCCTTCCTGGGGGCTGTGCAGGAATAGGTTAATGCTGTGCATTCTCGGATTCAGAGTTTTTACCAGTCTCTTCTGTTCTCTGTAGTTTTTTGTTTCTCTCATAGCTGGACCCCAGCAACACAATGAAAGAAACCAGCAGGTAACAATGGAGTTCAGGGACCTTAAATACGGAGAAGGTGTTATTGACATGGATGCTAGGTGAGTCTAATTAGGGTGATGCTGAACAGCTGAGAGAGAGTAAAGAGCAAGGGAGCTGAGGGAAAAAGACTATTGAACACAGAAGGAGCTGATACAAAAGAATAGGGAAACTTCAAACCAAGGGGAAAAAGACTAACACTAACATAAGAGATTAAGCCAAAATCCACAGAGGAACACAACAGAATACATAATTATGAAACCAAACACAAGAGCAATAATGACTTAATGATTTAGGTTCTATTAGCTCCGAGTCTTTGAGTTTGGAAGGTCTCCTTGCCCTTACCCCAATCTTTAGCTCCCTCTATCAGTTTCTCTATCAGATTCAGGACTCTAGCTGGGCCACTTCATAACGCAAATATTACTTGCTGGTATCATGCTGGTAAATACAAAAAAATACTTTAAATGCAACTCTGCTAGGGTTAGGAATAATTATGGTCCCACTGTATGTTATTTACCTGCTCAAAAACAAGGGTAAGATATTAACATGACATAGTTCATGTATTGAGTATTTGCTTAATTTTTTATATATATTATTTTAAAATTTGCAATTCTTGTAGTTTTTCTTTCTTTCACTGTTAATCAGAAACAACCTTTCTGCCTGTCATCGACTATGGAGATGTGTGGTACTTTTTTTTTTTAGATTAACTAGACATCTTTATGTGCATGACACCTCACTCACTGGTATCTGTTTGCCTAAAAAGTCATTTTGGGCATCATTCGTTTAATTTTGACTCGTCTCTTAACAAGTAAACATGGACATTGCAATCTAAAAGCCATTAACATTCTACAATTTCACAGCCCATTGAAGTGACTAAACTGGGCAAATAAGAATTCGGGTTTTGCATTGGATAGATTACAAATTAAATTTCAGCTTAAAACTATTGTTACTGTGAATGAGTTCAAAGATATAGTAAAATTGTTGCAGTCCATTTCCTCCTATGTATGCAAGTGTTTTAAATCTAAGCAAGCATTTATCTTGTTTCTCTTATCTGTTGTTAATTGTTTCTGATATATTTATGTTGCTACCATCTTGACCAAGCCTTCTTGTAGCAGAGATATTTAATCTCTATAGTCCTATAAAGGTTGAATAAAAGTTAAAAATAAAAGGGGGTCCAACCCTATTCTAGCAAGTTGTACCCTATTATTTTAGCCAGTTTTGTACAAATATATATAAACATTATTCACAAATTACAAATATAGCTGCATATATTGCATTTTCAGTCACTGAATGGGATTCAGATTTTTTTTTTCATATGCTTTGACTGCAGATATTTTTTACAATCTTTTCTTCTTGCATGCATTTGGCAGCCAAGCATTAAGGCTACAATCCAAACAGCTATCCAAAACATTCATCTTTCTACTGACCCAGAGCTGCCATGCTGGTATACTAATGAGCACTGCACGCTGTGACAAACCATAAGAAACAATCCTTATATCTGCACTCCCATCACAAACAGACCCTATCTCAGTAGTGATGCTGTTTGACTGATTATGCTTTTACTATAGATCCCTGGCAAGATACCAGAAGAATTTATTTTCTGAATAAAAGCTTTTAACAAAGCAGGCTTCTTCACTTTGGACTGAATACAGCTCTTTAGTAAGAGTACGTCTATCCTGTCTTCCTTTCCCTAAGATTTAGATCACATTGAAGTATATTCTTATATGGACAAGTGTGGTCCCAGCACAAGAGCTTTTGTG